>ML438350.1:0-35963 GCA_005239525.1 Nicotiana knightiana | reverse complement strand
GCCCGTTGAGACGAGAACAACGCCGCAAAAATCACCTCAGACGGAGCTCTAGAACTCAAGATATGCCCAAAATACTAAATTCTCAATTTAAAACACTGTGCAGATGATTTTTCTTCATCGCCTTCGCGGGGAGACCTTTGCATTCGCGACGAGCAATTTTTTGCGTTGAAGGTCAACCCAAATTTCCTTCTTTGCATTCGCCGGACCTCCTTTGCGTTCGCGAAGAACAAAGTCCGCACCAGAAACCAGCAAACTTTCCCGACACGAAAATGGGCATAATTGTCTCGTACGACATCAGAATTCGACGATTCTTGTTGTTGTGGCTCCATAATTACGATACAAATCTAAAGGTTCAATCCAATCAAAAATCAAAGGTTTTTTTTCTCAATATAGTGACCTTTATGCCCAAAGAAACAATGTCGAAACATCAAATAAGAGTGCGACACAACCCAAACACCTTTGAAACACACCCGAGGCCCCCCGGACCTTGTCAAATTACACAAACCAGTCCGAAAACACAATACAAAATTAGTCGAAGCCTCTAACCACGTCAAACAACATCAAAATCATGAATCGTGCCTCGAATCAAACTTATAAATTTCCAAATTCTATATCTTGTGTCGAAACATATCAAATCAATCTGGAACAACTTCAAATTTTGAACACAAGACCCAAATGACATCACGGACATATTCCAATTTATAGAATCAAGATCTGACCCCGATATCAAAAATTCCACTACCAGCCAAACATTCCAAAACCTTCAAATTTCCAACTTTTGCCAAATGATCCCGAAATGACCTACGGCCTCCAAATACACATCTGGACGCGCTCCTAAGACCAGAATCACCATGCGGAGCTATTCTTAGGCTCGGAATCCTAAAAGGACATCGATAACATTAAAACACACTTCAACCCAAATTTATGAAATTCTTCCAAATGCCAACTTTCCACAATAAGCGTCGAAATGCTCCCGGTTCATCCAAAACCCGATCTGGACATACGCACAAGTCCAAAATCATCATATGAACCTTTTGGAACTTTCAAATCCCGATTCCGAGGTTGTTTACTCAAAAGTCAAATCTTAGTCAATTTTTCCAACTTAAAGCTTCCGAAATGAGAATTTTGTGTCCGAATCAACTCTGAACTTCTCGAAATTCAATTCCGACCACACGTGCAAGTCATAATACTTGAAGTGAAGCTACTCAAGGCCTCAAACCGCTGAATGACGATCTAGATCTTAAAACGACTGGTCAGGTCGTTACATTCTCTCCTACTTAAACATACGTTCGTCCTCGAACGTGATAAGAACTGCTCCGGAGCTATCAGAATTTGTTGTTTAACACCTCGTGCACCTACCCGTGCCACCACAACTCGGTGGAGCACATTAGCTCGAGCTAGACTGAAGATCCTTCCTGCTACCTTAGCTAACAAGATTTAGAAACAAATTCCCACATCCAAAATTCTCCACGATACCAGATTCTAACACACGATCACAGCATCAATCACCAGGCACCGAACCCAACGTGACCATGCTCCTCCGCCGAAATCACACCATGTACCACATAACACATTCGCCCAAGGCAATCAACCCAAGCACAAAAACTGAAATTTCAACTGATCTGAAGCCAGCAATACACCTCATAACATATATAACCCATGTTCCAACTCTCGCAATACTGCCACGACGAAAGAGAGGCGTAGAAACTCATAACCACCTGCCGAATCACAAATCATGGACTCTCTCCTCGTGACAAGAACCATCACTTCATTCTGAACTGAATAACGATTTTTTCTCTTTAATATACCTTATATAAATCTTATTGCACTGATTTCAGGTTCAAAAATCTCATCTCACCCAATACAAGCTGCTCAAGCAATAAGCCATCTCAGACACTGCCAAAAGTCTCATATGATGCCATAATGTGCCAACAAGCTACAAACTCAAATGTGATACATAAGGAAAACGAACTCTGGAAGGAAATACTAAAACCACGTAACTAATTAAACAACTGAAAAGATATTATAAACCTTCCTCAGAGAATGAGAAACAAGACACACAAGAATAGATATAGAGAATTGTACTCAACATCATATTGTTGCGCCGTGCAACCTGATCCACACATGATACCACTGCAGCGTGCAACCCGATCAACACATGATGTCATTGCAGGGTGCAACCCGATCCACACACAGTACCGTTGCGGTATGCAACCCGATCCAACCAGTCGTGCTAACCGATCCAACATAGTAATAAATAGGGAAATACCCGTCAAGACATAATTCACATACCTATGAAATGCCCGAATATCGTCCACAAGCACGCCAAGTGCACAATACAAATTATAGGGAGACGAATAGTGTCGTATACTACGAAACCCAAGAACAACGAAGGTGTAATAAATGACCTGCATCTCGAGAGTCATCCTGCTATCACAACACCACAAACTTCATTGGATATCAATACATGTGCGAATAATCAAACCGTCTCACAACCCACATGGCACGTGGAGATTACACAGAATGGCTGACGACAGAAATAACATCCAAGGCTTGAAAACTCCTTCGTAAGCAATGCTATGCTGAAATGAACAGATTCGGCCTGATATAGAGCACACATTCACATTTAGATCCATCTCCGGACCTCAAGTCGATTCTGATCGTCCGCACTAGGCTAATAACCTTTCAAGGATCCACAATAACCCTTTTCCCATGACACCCAAGAACAGCTGTCAAATCCGGAACAAACTCACGTGATCCACAACCCAAGTAATAGAACGCCCCTCAGGTATAAACTCCATCACATTAGCAATAGTACCATAATCCACATACTTGGTTTCAATATTTAACAATCAAGTGACTAACATGTCACACTTATACAAATCTTCTCGTACGGTACGCTCCCACGAACTTCCGCTCAGGTAGCAAAGTCCGCACATCCATACCACCAACCATTCTAATTATATAAAGCAAATCAAAATCCGCAAGTCAATACACAAAGCCTCTTCCACATAACACCATTCTCAGGTGACATTAAAGAGAAATTCCAGCTTTCTCTTCACATATGAATTCACCCCTTGCTCATCCGAGCTCGCGACCATCTATCAACACCGAACAACAATCTTGACCTTCAGCTTCCAGTCCCCATGTTGTTCACTGTTATGCGATAATACACGCATTCACCATAATCCTTGAACTACTAGTGGGGATAAAACACTTCATTCGCTATAAACATTTCACTTAACTCAGTTCAGTATAACCATTACAACACGCACTGAATTCCCAAAACTGCCGAAAATACAAATCTCAAGTGTTGATCTAAACAGCCATAACTCTTCCGAAATCCATTTACACAAAAAGGCAATTAGAATCAAATACTCCCCAAACTAATCATATTAGCGTGGATGTCAAGCCTCGCGCGTATCGCTACAAATCACATTTATAACTTAACACGCTAAAGAATTGATCGGCGCAACTATCATGCAGATTCAACCATTGCTAACTGATGCGACTTCTTCTAATTTACTATGGACTTGTCTTATAAATAATAATAGCTCCATTCAAACTATAACGAACTCAACTTGCACTCATCCTTAATGACCCCATTTCACGAGACCACGCTGTCTCAGAATCCACGAACCATCTCATACCCTCCTTGTGTGCACATTCGCATCTTCAACTGGTACACCCAATCTGATAATTCCTCTATGAATCCGAAGTTATTTTCTCTCATTCCTCCAATGCTATCGCATACCGATGATAGAACAATCCAAGCCCTTTTTAATCCAATGCAAAATCTCAATACTTAACTATGCCACGAACTCGAAATCCTTAGGTACCCCACTTTAATCTTTTGAACCCACTAGGACCGTTGTTGAGAGTCACCCACTTTGACTTGTTCCCGAATATAATTAAACTCTAATGCCCTGCTAGCACATTAACACCCTCTCAAAGAAGCAACCTGCTGAATTCCTTTCCTTGCACATAACCCCCACAAGAAACATAAAGTTTGAGTCTTCCCAAAACCTGAACATGAATAGATAAGTCCAAATAGCACATCGTCCTCAATTCATTTGCGCGAATTACCATTGATGTTTTCTTTCCTTAGTCATGATACCCCACTAATACACTGATGACCAGAAACCGCACAAGCAGACAACCACATGATCCAATCATAGACGATGGGGCTCCCCCACTTAGCTGGAAGCTACAATTTCATAACCCTTGAACCCATCAAGATTCTTCCTTCCCAATTACCATGATCTCTCACAATCAACTAGCCAAGTTTCTTGAAATCTTTCTGTTAGAAATTTCATGAACATTCTGAATCACTAGCCACATTCACATATTCGACCTCTTATCGGATAGCCAGTAAAATTCTTTGTAGAAGCTTCATCAACACCACGCAGCTACTAACCTGCTCACAGGAGATAACCCACCAATGGAAACTCCATGCCGACATCTCCCAACGACGCTGCACTAGGTTTAATTACTACGAACTCAGTAAACCCTCCTGAGCCCGTGCTCACTCACCCACTAAACAAGTCCGTTTATTTGCCACTGAAATCAACTGAAAAGTCCGTCAATACATTCCATATTCTAAGTCATGTTGCATCCAAATAAAATCCACAGTCCTAGTCATTGTCTGTCACGATTCCCAAATTTCTCTAAACTTCCCTCAAGGCGTGTGGCTATCCTAACACAAAACACATATGCTACTCTGCTACTCTGTCACTCTCCCACTTTGGCTAAAATCTCTCCTTAAGCAACTACTCGACTTCTGCTTTTCATGCTTGACCTACTAGTGATTCAACCACCGCAAGACTCCTTCCACTATGTCCTTCCTCATCTTTCACTGCCCAAATACTACCTCAAAGAAAAATCAATCTATGTGGCACCTGATCTTACCAATTGCTACCAACTCTAAGCCTCCTCGAAGATTATCTTTCCCGATCCATCAATATTAGAAACACCGATTCGATCCCAAAGTCGCTACACACAGCTATTTCCGACATTCGCTTCTCAGGAACCATTTCACAGCACCCTGCCCGGTAGGAAAATCAAAGAGGCCATAACACTAGCGAACCTTAGTACGTTAAAACAAGGACAACGACACCGAATCACAAATGAAAATTCCACCATGCTAGAAAATACCAAGTCTCATTACTCCATTATCCCAAACCTGAACATACATAGTCTGATTGCCTTTCCTGTACTGGAAATAGATGTCGAAACTCCGAATCATACACTGAGGAAAACCTCTTCTCGAGTCATTCACTGTCCCATCACATAGACAAACATCCTACTATTACATCAACATCGTGTGATAGAAATGCAAGAATCATCAAAACAATATGTGCCCAACATCAAAACCATAAGAAATACTGATACCAAGCTGAAATGACAGTACACCCTTCCGCAAGGCAACGTCATTAACCCAATTAAATACGTAGAGAGAAACATCATGCACCACTTCTGTAGTACAATTACAATTCCTCGATTCCCAATTGATAACAAGCGCTTCACGTCGCATAAGATTGAGTAGGAAGGGAATCAAGGCATAAGCCTCAAAGGAATCAAATCGCACGATGAGGAATCAAGAAGGGAATTGCTCCTAACAACCATGTAGCCTCTCGAAGATAAGTACGGACGTCTCCGTACCAATCCGCAAGACTCTATTAGACTTGCTCAGGACTCGTGAGACCCAAGTGAACCTAATGCTCTAATACCAAGCTGTCACGACCCAAAATCTACTTATAGGTCGTGATGGTGTCTAACGCTGCTGTTGGGCAAGCCAACGTTGATGTATCAATTTATTTGCTTATTTTATTACTTTCAAAATCATAATATTCATTAATCTAATGGCATAAAATAAAACCTCTAGGGAAAAATGATATTAAATATGTAATTACAATAACAAACAACCCGTAAGAACCGCCAAAACCCAGTGTCATTAGTGCATGAGCATCAACTACGAAACATAACAAAATACAACATCTGTCTGCAATACAAATTCATAAGGAGAACATAAATAACTCTGAAGGAGACTCTACAGGTGCGGATCGTAACATGAAATGCAGCTCACGGTAAGTCCCCGCAACATCCACGCCTCTACACCCAAAAGACCACCAGGTATATAGGTACCTGCACAAAAATATGCAGCAAGTGTAGTATGAGTACGTAAATCAACGCGTACCCAGTAAGTATCTAGCCTAACCCCGGAGGAGTTGTGACGAGGGATCGACACTGACACTTACTAGAGGTCCAATTAAATAAATAATACCATAATTCATATAATTTTAAAGTACATAGCAATATGGGAGAAATCTGAAGTTTCATAATGTTCCAATTATTTCCTTTAGAGTATAAATTTATCGATCATGTATCCTACCTCAATATCTCAGAATAAATGACAAGTGACAATATCAGTCAAATAACAAAATCCTATAAGATACCGGGCATCATTGAACAATTTATCTCGTGAATATTCGGACTACTAACAGTATAACTGTCATGGGCGGCTTTCCAGCCATGCCCCATGACCCCTTGGACGCGCCCCGTGGCATCCTGGCAAGCCTCCCAACGCCTAGTGCCACGGACGGCCCCGTGGTCATGGTTGCGCTAAGTGACAAGCGCACATGTGCCTCTGTCGCCCAACCGATATCCCTCGCTAGCGCCCAGCCGCAAGCAGCTGCCAACAGCGTCGCGCGCGCAGATCGTGATGCCAAAGTCAAAGTTGCTGACAACGGACCTGTTTTTACCTTGTAGGAAATTAAGTCCTTTCATTGTAAATATAGAGTAGTTTTATTCCATGTAATATCATTATGTTCCTCTAGCTTAGTTAGGTCAAGTCTTGTAGCTTTGGGTTTTTTTTAAGCATTATTAGGGGGGATCAGGAAATCAAAACTTTCTAGCAAGAAATTCTCTGTACTGGTGTGTCTCTCCCTCGACACCGCGTTTCCTTCTTTTGTAATAGCATTCATTTATGCAATCAAGATTTCTTTCAATTATTTTTACTGTTCTCTCAATTGTTCTTGACATTGGATTTTCCCGTACGGCACTGACAATCTCGTCTAGCGTACGGAGGGGACCTCAGTTGGCGGACAGCAGTTGCACTGACATCAGTTGCTTAGCCTTACATTGCCCTTCCAAGGAATCTCAGGAAGGCGCCGCATAATAATTGGTATCAGAGCCTAGGCTTGACATAGGACGAGGGAACGCATTGCCATTACCACCATTTCTGACCATGGCGAATCATGGGGACCGTATTACAGCCCTTGAAGAGATGGTTGACGTATTACGACCCATTGTAAATACGATGCTTGAACTACAAACCAGCCTTGTGCAAAGGTTGAACGACCTGGACCGCAGAGTGATCCAGGCTGAAGTTGACATAGAAAACATCAGTCGCGACTCTGAAGGAGACCGACAAATGGCAGCTACTATGGCAACAAAATTTTTTGGTAAATTTGAGGACCTCTGACAGGACCGTGCTGAGGATTTAGCTTACAGGGCACAAAAGGCAGACAGGGTGACTGCCATGCAGCAAACTACAGACAACTTGACAGGCCAGCTCAATGTTGTTAATGCTGCTCTACAAGGCTTGCTTCGAGGAGGTGGAAATCAAATCGGGGGTGTTGTGAACCTCGCCCCCATGGCACAAAAATTGAAAATTCCTAATCCAAAGCCATATAGTGGAGCTCATAATGCTAAAGAAGTGGAAAATTTCATCTTCGACATCGAGCAGTACTTCGATGTCGTGGGAGGCCTAGAAGAAGCCAAGAAGGTAGCAATTATTTCCATGTATCTTTCGGGTGATGCTAAGCTCTGGTGGCGAGTGAAGTACTAAGCCATCAGGGCCGGTGAAGATGCTTTGGAGACATGGGAAGAACTGAAGGCAGCCATACGCCTACATTTATTCCCCGAGAATGTTGAGTATACTGCAAGGAGAAAACTATGGGAGCTCCGACAGACCAAATTAGTACAGGACTACGTGCAAGAATTCTCCGTGCTCATGCTGAACATCCGTGACATGGGGGACAAAGACAAGCTCTTCACATTGCTGGAAGGGTTGAAACCTTATGCCCGTATGAAGCTGCAAAGACAATGGGTAGATACCCTACCCAAGGCGATCCAAGCAGTGGAATGCCTTGGAGACTATCAAGTGGACACCTAGAAGGATAGGCCTCAACCACCTGTCTGAGCGGGATACAAAGGAGGCCAGCCTAACAACAGTGGCCCTAGCAGAAGTGGGAGAGATCGGAGTGCACCTAAATCTAAGGTTCCTTCCTCAGGCAGCAAGAGTGTTGCGTCAAACAACAATGATCGAGGGAGAAAGCCTCCCTCAAGATGTCGTCATTACGGCGGGCCACATTGGAATAACAAATTCCCACATGAACAGATGAACGCCCATCAAGATTATGATGATGGGACGGATGATAAAGCAGACGAGGCGGAGCAGACTGAACTAGTTGGTGCCTTCAATGCAATTGTGGGCTCTATTTCTGAGGCATTAGCGAGAACTAGTGCTGGTATCCGTAAGAAGAACCTTCCCAATCCCCAAGAAAGGGAAAAAGAAGACAAATGAAGGGACTCATCCTAAACGAGATTACCTTGATGTTCGTTGAACTGAAGGTAAATGGAAAGCCCATTAGGGCGATGATAGATACAGGTGCTACCAACAACTACTCGGTCTCAACGCAGGTGGAGCGCCTTGGCTTAGTTGTAAGAAAGCGTAGAGGTCATGTCAAGGCTATCAACTCACCTCCTCAACCAGTGGGTGGAATAGACAATGAAGTACCGGTGAAGATGGGTCCTTATAAAGGAAAGTTCAACTTGTGTGTGGTGATCATAGATGACTTCAAGTTGATAGTTGGGCTTGAATTCTTGAGGCAAACGAACACCATGCCCGTAACATATGCGAACATGCTTCTGATGATGGGAGAAAATGGGGCCAAGCCTTGCATTATCCCATGCATGCCCATGAAAATGGCCGTTGAGAACATCTCGGACTTACAGCTGAAGAAGGGAGTCAAAAGACATGAACCTACATTCCTGGCTACCCTATGCATTGAAGAGGTAGAACGCTCATCGTTCCCATTCCTACACCCGTAAAGGAGCTACTACTGGAATTTGAAGACGTCATGCCACAGGATATGCCAAAGCAACTTCTGCCTAGGCGCACTGGGGACCATGAGATTGAGTTAGTGCCGGGTGTGAAGCCACCAGCCCGGGCACCTTATAGAATGTCACAACCCGAACTCACCGAGATTCGGAGACAATTGACAGACATGCTAGACACATAGATCATTGTACCCTCCAAGTCCCCATATGGGTCCCCTGTGCTTTTCTAAAAGAAACATGATGGTAGTCTACGACTCTGTGTGGATTATCGGGCTTTAAATAAAATCACTGTGAAGAACAAGTATCCTATTCTGCTCACGGCGGACTTGTTCGATAGATTGGGGAGTGTAACGGTGTTCACGAAAATTGACCCGAAGACAGGGTATTGGCAAGTCCGGATTTCTGAGGGCGATGAACACAAGACAACTTGTGTGACAAGATATGGGTCGTTCGACTTCCTAGTTATGTCGTTCGGCTTGACTAATGCTCCAGCTACATTTTGCACCCTGATGAACCAAGTCTTCCGAGAGTATATTGACGAGCTCGTGGTGGTCTATTTGGATGACATTGTGGTTTATAGCCAAACACTGGAAGAACACCTGGAGCATTTGCGGAAGGTCCTAGCCCAATTGCGGGAGCATGAATTATACGCAAAGCTATCCAAGTTCTCCTTTGCTCAAAAACAAAGCGACTTCCTCGGACATGTCATTGGGGAAGGGCGGATCAAGATGGATCAGCAAAAGATCAAAGCCACCACAAATTGACCGCCACCCAAGGATATCCACGCCTTGAGGGCGTTCCTTGGCCTATGCAATTTCTATCCGCGATTTGTGAAGAACTACTCCCTTATCGCAGTGCCATTGATAGAACTCCTCAAGAAGGTCACGCCTTGGGATTGGGTTCCTAGACGAACGGAGGCCTTCAACGCATTAAAAGCGGCTATGTCTAGTAGCCCCGTCTTGGCCCTTCCTGATTTGGCCAAGCCATTAGAGGTACAAACGGATGCTTCCGACTATGCTCTTGGCGGGGTCTTGCTACAAGATGGGCATCCCGTAGCATAAGAGAGCCGAAAGCGGAAGGATGCAGAGCGTCTCTATGTCGCCCATGAGAAAGAACTACTGGCTGTCGTTCATTTCTTACGCCTTTGGAGGCATTATCTGTTGGGATCCCTATTCGTGGTCAAGACAGACAACACAATTATTAGTAATTTCATGACCCAACCGAAGCTGAATGGCCGACAGGCCCGATGGAAGGAACTCCTAGCAAAATTTCACTTCAACCTGGAGTACCGAAGTGGGAAGATTAATCAGGTTGCTGATGTGCGCAGTCAGAGAGCTGACCTAGAATCATTGTGCCTACTCGCCACCCTAAGGGGGAGTGAAGTAGCTACCACTATAAAAGACCAAATAGAGGATCTACTCATCAAGAATCCTGCTGCACAGTATTTGGTTGATCTAGTAGGACAGGGCAAAACTCGCCAGTTCTACATGGAGGATGGGTTCCTGAAGGTAAAAGGGAACCGACTATATGTTCCTAAAGGAGGAGATCTGAGAAGAACCCTCCTAGAGAAATGTCACGACACTCTGTGGGCTGGCCATCAGGGCAAAGAACACACCATGGCATTACTTCACCGTGCATATTATTGGCCACAAATGGCCGATGATGTCACTCAGTATGTGAGGACTTGTCTAGTATTCCAGAAGGACAAGTCCGACCGCTTGACACAAGCGGGACTCTTGGAACCACTAGTTTTCCAAAGAGACATTAGGAAAGCGTGTCTCTGGATTTCATCACCAGATTTCCAAGGTCGGAGATCTCTCAACTATCTTGGTTATGGTGGATCGATTTTACAAGTATGCCACTTCTATTGCAGCACCTCAATATATATCAACGGAAGATACAGCTCGACTCTTTTTCTCTCATGTCGTCAAATATTGGGGCCTGCCCAAAGACATAGTTAGTAATCGCGATTCACGCTTCACTAGCAACTTTTGGACCCAACTATTTAAGTGCCTCGGATCAAAATTGAGTCATAGCTCAAGCGTTCATCCGCAATCTGAGGGCCAGACGGAGCGGTTCAATGGTATGTTGGAGGAATATCTCCGCCACTTTGTTACCGGATCGCAAAAAAATTAGGTGAAACTTCAAAATGCTGCTCAAATGTGTTTCAATTCACAAAAGAGCTCTAGTACAAACAAAAGCGCTTTTGAAATTGTTACCGGACAGCAACCGCTACTCCCACACTCCGTGAATGCACCAAACATATCAGAATCTCCTCGTGTTGCTAGCTTCTCAAAAGAATGGAAGCAAAATTTGGAGATAGTGCAGAGCTATCTTGTCAAAGCCCAAAGCGGATGAAGAGGCATGCTAATCAGAATCATCGCTTTGTTGAATAAAAAGTATGAGACAAAGTGATGGTCAAAATCCCAAAGAGGTACTTGTTTGCAGGGGTCCATGACCCTCGCCTATTGAAAAAATATATTGGACCTTTGTCCATTGAAAGGCGCATTGGGAAGGTTGCATACCGGGTGGATACCCCTGCTTGGTTGAAAATCCATCCCGTCTTCCATGTCAGTCTTCCGAAACCTTTTCGGGAAGACACGGAGGATGCTTCACGGAGCCAACTCACAATACCCAATATTCGAGGCCCCAATTCAACCGGGAAAAGACGTGTCGAAGCTATTCTTGATGATCGGGTTATTCATGCCACAAGGAAGGATCACCAAGAATTCTTGGCGAAATGACAAGGGTGTTATGCAGAGGAGAATACTTGGGAGAGGGGGAAAAACCTCAAATCCTATAAGAGCCTAATTGAAGATTATTTTGCATGTAAGGCACCGAGGACGTCGCCAACTCAGGTGGGGTAGAATGTCATGGGTGGCTTTCTAGCCATGCCCCATGACCCCTTAGATATGCCCCGTGGCATCCTGGAAAGCCTCCCAACGCCTAGCACCACGAACGGCCCAGTGGTCTTGGTTGTGCCAAGTGACAAGCACGCATGTGCCTCTGTCGCCCCACCGATATCCCTCGCTAGCTCCCAACCACAAGCAGCTGCCAACAGCGCCACATGTGCAGATCGTGATGCCAAAGACAAAGTTGTTGACAACGGACCTGTTTCTACCTTGTAGGAAATTAAGTCCTTTTCATTGTAAATATAGAGTAGTTTTATTCCATGTAATTTCATTATGTTCCTCTAGCTTAGTTAGGTCAAGTCTTGTAGCTTTGGTTTATTTTTTTAAGCATTATTAGGGGGAATCAAGCAATCAAAACTTTCTCGCAAGCAATTCTCTATACTGGTGTCTCTCCCCCTCGACACCGCGTTGCCTTCTTTTGTAATAGCGTTCATTTATGCAATCAATCTTTCTTTCAATTCTCTTTGTTGTTCTCTCAATTGTTCTTGACATCGGTTTTCCCGTACAGCACTGGCAATCTCGTCTAGTGTACGGAGGGGACCTCAGTTGGCGGATAGCAGTTGCACTGATATCAGTTGCTTAGCCTTACGTCGCCCTTCCAAGGAATCTTAGGAAGGCGCCGCGTAATATAACACACGATCTTTCCGAGGTCATTCAGCCCGATCCAGAGTGGTGTGTACACTGCCGAGGGTCGAACGGCACGAACCAGAGATGCACCTCTATATATTGTCGAGGCATTTGGCCCGCTCCACAAGAAAGGAAGAAATTTATCCCATTGTGAGAGATATTGTCGAGGTGTTCGACCCGCTCCGCAAGAAAGGAAGGAGTTTTTGAATCACAAGATACGCGCTTACAATAAAGTACATGAGCACAACAATAAGTGCATCTCGATACATTTATCGAATACCTTAGAAATAACTCAAGGTATTAAAGCTTGACCTGATACTTTTATTTGTAAATCAATTCGAGTTATAACTTTAACTAAATAAGCCAGCAGAACAAGTTCAAATAATTCAATTATTACAGGATAAGGTCCTAAGTCTACCCGGACATGACATGCTTTAGCTACATATGGACCTTAGTCACCTCGTACGTATGTAGCGCCCACAACTAGTTGCACATAATAAAACAATATCACCTAGAGGGTAGTTTCCCCCTCACAGGGTTAGACAAGAGACTTACCTCGCTCTGAAGCTCCATAACTGACTCCAAATATTTTCCAACAACTAAAATGGATGTCTGTCTCTCCAAAACTAGTCAATCAATGTGCCAATCTATAAATATATACACTAATACTCAATATAATTCGATTTATAACAATCCCCAACTCCGCTCGAAAAGTAAATAAAGTTGACCCTCAGGCCCATGTGCCTGGATTCCGAAATTTTTTTAAAATAAATATTACCCATAACTCATATGGTCTATATCCATAAAATCATCCAATTTCATCCATGAATCGACCCTCAAATCAAGGATTTGCCATTTAACTTTGGGGCTAAAAATCCCAATTTCTACAATCCAAATGCGGAAAAAAAAATAATCAAAGGAGCTCTAGAAACCAAGATATTCCCTTGTTGACACGAGAACAACGCCACAAAAATCACCTCAAACGGAGCTCTAGAACTCAAGATATGCCAAAAATACTAAATTCTCAGTTTAAAACACTGTCCAGATGATTTTTCTTCATCGACTTCGCGGGGAGACCTTCGCATTCGCGAAGAGCAATTTTGCGCATTGAAGCTCAACCCAAATTTCCATCTTCGTGTTCACGAAGAACAAAGTTCGCACAAGAAACAACAATCTTTCCCGACACAGAAATGGGCATATCTCTCTCATACGATATGGAAATTTGACGATTCTTATTGTTGTGGTTCCATAATTACGATATGGATCTAATGGTTCAATACAATCACAAATAAAAGGTTGTTAGCTCAATGTAGTGCCCTTTATCCCAAAGAAACGATGTTGAAACATCAAATAAGAGTGCGAGACAACCCAAAAACCTATGAAACACACCCGAGGCCCCCGGGACGCCGTCCAATTACACAAATCAGTCCCAAAACACAATACAAACTTAGTCTAATCCTCAAACCATGTAAAAAAATCAAAAACATGAATTGCGCCTCAAATCAAACTTATAAATTTCCAAATTGTATATCTTGTCTCGAAACATATCAAATAAATCTTGGACTTCAAATTTTGCACACAAGTCCTAAATGACATCACGGACCTATTCCAACTTTTGAAATCGAGATCTGACCCCGATATCAAACTTTCCAAAAACCTTTAAATTTCCAACTTTCGTCAAATGATCCTGAAATGACCTACAGACCTCCAAATCCACATCTGGACGCACTCCTAAGACGAGAATCACCTTACGGTGCTTTTCCCATGCTCAGAATCCCAAACGGATATCGATAACATTAAAATACAATTCAACCCAAATTTATGGAATTCTTCCAAATGCCAACTTTACACAATAAGATTCGAAACGCTCCCGGGTCATCCAAAATATGATCTGGACATACGCCCAAGTCCAAAATCATCATAATAACCTTTTGGAACTTTCAAATCTCGATTCTGAAGTCGTTTACTTAAAAGTCAAACCTTAGTCAATTCTTCCAACTTAAATCTTCCGAAATGAGAATTTTCCATCTAATCAATTCTGAAATTCCGGGAATTTAATTTTGACCACTCGTGCAAATCATAATAGCTGAAGTGAAGCTACTCAAGGCCTCAAACCGTTGAATGACATGCTAGAGCTCAAAATGACCCGTCGGATCGTTATAGTTAAATTTTTGGAAAGTTTGACCGGAACACACTTTTTGATATCAGGGTCGAATTTTGATTCTGGAAGTTGGAGTAGGTCTGTAATGTCAATTATGACTTGTGCGCAAGATTGAAGTTCAATCGGACTTGGTTTGGTATGATTCGGCGTCGATTGTAGAAGTTTGAAGTTTCAAAGTTCATTAAATATGAATTGGAGGGTGATTCATATTTTTAGCACTCTTTTGTGTGATTTGAGGGTTCGGCTAAGTTTTTATGGTGTTTTAGGACTTGTTGGTATGTTTGGTTGAGGTTTCGGGGGCCCCGGGTGAGTTTCGGATACTTAACGGATCCAAATTTGGACTTGTGTAACTGCTGAAGTTTTCAATTTCTTGTGTCATCGCACCTGCGGTGGGGTTCTGCATGTGCGGACTCGCACGTGCGAAAGGAGAATCGCAGGTGCAGGCTGGAGAAGTTTGGCCTATGGTCACAGGTGCGACATGAGGGCCGCAGGAGCAGAGTCGCTTCTGCGGAAGAGTGACCGCAGAAGCGAACGAGTGCATGGGAGGCCTTTCCGCAAAAGCGGACAAGCTTGCGCAGATCCGAACCCACAGAAGCGGTCTTTGAGCCGCAGAAGTGGAATCTTGGGACTTAAATGAAGACTGCACCTGCGATGGTCTTTCCACAGGTGCGGGACCGCAGAAGCGATGAACCCCTTGCAGAAGCGACATCGCTGGGCAGAAAAGAGGCGATAATTGAAGGGTTTTTCACAGAAAGAGTTTGGGTAGTGATACTTAACTTGTTTATGGTTATATTCCATTAATCTATAGTTGATTTCATCATTTAATTAAGGAATTTGGTTGAGAAATTTGGTGGGGAAATTTGGATGTTCTTCAACTAAGTTTTTGAGTTTTGATTCGGATTTTGACATTGGATTTGAGTAATTTTGGTACGAGTGAATGGGTGTTCACTTTTTGTGACTTTTACCCGATCCGAGACATGGACCAGTGTAGACTTTTTGGGCGATTTCTGAAATTTTAAAATATTAATTTCATTAATTAGATTAGTATATTATAGTTTTATTTATGGTATGTAATTGTCTTTGGCTAGATTTGGGCCATTTAAAGTTGGATAATCGTGGAAAAGGCATTCTTACTGATTGATTGAGCTTGGTTCGAGGTAAGTGTCTTGCCTTACCTTGTGTGAGGGAAATCCCCTTAGGATTTGGTACTGTTATGACACTTCTGTGATATGTGAATGTCGTGTACGCGAGGTGACGAGTGTGTACACTGGCTTTGTAAAATCTTGTTTTTCAATGAGTAATAGCTTGTTACATCTTAAATTGAGTTATACTAGCATGTGTACTTACTCTGTTTAGCCTAGTTTCGCATGTCTACGTGTCTTAAATATTTATTTGAATTATATGCTGCATGTTTAGTTGAATTCCTGCCTTTACTTGAATTGTATCAACCTTAGCTGTAGAATTCTTGTTGTTAATTGCTTTCTTCACTTATTTGAGTTGTGTGTTTGCTTTTGGGATTACGAGGCGGTACCTCGAGAGATCCCTCTACACATATACTTTTGAGACTACTAGGCGGTACCTCGGGAAATCTCCTCGCATATTTACTTTGGGACTACGAAACGGTACCTCGGGAGATCCCCCTGCACATTTAATTTTGAGACTATGAGGCGGTACCTCAGGAGATCTCCTTGCATATTTCACCTTGAGACTATAGGCGTTACCTCGGGAGATATCCTCGCATATTTACTTTTGAGATTATGAGGTGGTACCTCGGAAGATCTCCTACATATTTACTTTTGGTACTATGAGACGGTATCTAGCGAGTGCCCCCGTTGTTATCTTATTGTGCTATGTTGTTATTTCTCTGTGAATTATTTCTGTTAAATTCTCCGTTTTACTTCATTTTACTAAATCATCTATCTTATTATTATATCCCAGTAGAGCCGAACCTGACCTCGTCACTACACTACCAAGGTTAGGCTTGTCACTTACTGGGTACCGTTGTGGTGTACTCATGCTACTCTTCTGCACATGCTTTGTGAGCAGATCCAGGTGCTTCTTATCAGCCCCGCTATTAGCTGAGACTGTCTGCTTCTATACAGAGACTTCAAGGTACATCTTCCACGTCCGCAGACCTCGGAGTCCCCTTCTATTCCCTTCTTTCTGAATTTTATTAAGATTCTGGTGTATAGAGATACTAGTTGTTTTCTTTTATAGCCTTTGACTTATGACTACTGGGTTTTGGGAAACATACTGTGTATACTCGAGTGTTGGGTTTTGTACATGCCGAGCGGCATCTTATCAGCTATTTTATTATCCTGTTGCAGTTTATTGTTAATTTTACTTTTATTTCCGTTCTTCCGCAATTTATTAGGCTTACCTAGTCGTAGAGACTAGGTATCGTCATAACATCTTACAAAGGGAGAATTAGGTCATGACACCCATAGTCTTAAAAATATAATGGTTTCAACTCTAAGAACCTAAAACGTTGAACCCATAAATTAAATCTTGAATTCTTATCTGATCACTGATAGTCTATATATTTCAGCAGTAGCATTTTTCGTATTAGCATTTGTCATTGCGCATGCCAATTCTTCTTTTACATTCCTTCACCATTTCCTTTCACTTACCTTGATTGCCTAATCTATGTTGAGAGTAAAAAGATTATTTGTTTCAGTGAGTTAGTACCTAAAGTCACTATTAGTATGCAAAATTTGCAAGAAAAACTGTAGCCTATGGAGAAGAGATGCACTGATTAGTTATATTCTACAAACAATTCATTTATATAATATGTCTGTATTTTATCCTCTAAAGACAAACATATCTCAAATTGAGAGGTATATTTTCGAAGTGATGATTTTGGCAAGAAGAAGCTTCATTAAAAAATATTGGCAAAGTCTTTGTTAAACAAAACAAGAAGGTGTAGGCAGCTTCAGATTTCTTAAAGATGTCTTTCTAAAGTATGGTGGAATTTCATGACTAAGAATTCCCTTCTTATAGAGTTCTTAGAAGCTAAACATACACAACGAGAATGTTGGTTATTAGGACATAGTGTGAGAAGAATATCGTATGGAGGGTGGGTTCTGGGAATTTGTCCTTTTACTGGGATTAGTGATGGCAAAATAGTTAAAAGAAAACAATTATGAGAAAGATAAAGAACTGTACATTGAAAGTACAAGAGGGAGGGTGAATTGCTTATTAAAAAAACTTTTTATAAGTAGTTAACTAGTTTACCAATTAGTGGACTGGAAAAAAGAACAGGATAATAGTAAATGTAGAAATAAAATACAGGAAATAAAGACACCAGAATTTTATAATTGGTTCGGATTCAATGTGAATCCTAGTCCAGTCCCCTTGGATTGCAAGGATGTTCTCTTTCAGTGATCGATATTTCTTAAGTACAGAATGGATGATGTAGTTTTACACCAACTGCTTAATCTTTATGTCTCTCTTGATACAATGCATTACCAGTATTTATCTCTTTTTCTTCTCTCACTAATTACACAACATATCTAAAAGAACTACAATGTTTGTTTGGAGTAGAACAAAAGGAGTGAAGATGGTTCGATCAAAGTATATTCTTTTCAAGTCCAAAATATTTGTATATATACTTTCCATGAGGCCTTCGATAATCTTGAGAGATTGCAAACCCAAGGGAGTTAATCCTTGAAAAGAATCATAAATTGATTCTTTTCAAGAATAAGGTCAAGTTCGCGTTGATCTTACTTGATTTATGGTCTTAACGAGATTTCCATCCGCTAGTCATATCTTTGTGTTACTTGAGGCATACCGATGGATCCCTTGATTCCTGGATTCATTATTTTTCATTGACCTCGTTTCCCTTTGATTTGGGGCCTTCCAGTAATAGCTTCCATCAATATCTGATTGATTATTCTTACTGGATTTCCGCTGCTTCTTCCTTTTCATCGTTGATCATTGATTCTTTTCCTTGATTGCTTTTAGACCCTCAGTTATAGATTATTTCCTTGATCTATTCCTGACTGGTATTGCGTCTTGAATCCCTTTAATTTATTCATATGATCCTACACCAAATGTAATATATTATTATTCATCATAGAAACTTAAAATTAACAATCTCTCCCTTTTTGATGATGACAAAAATAATATTATATATATATATATATATATATATATATAATATTATTTTTGTCATCATCAAAAAGGGAGAGATTGTTAATTTTAAGTTTCTATGATGAATAATAATATATTACATTTGGTGTAGGATCATATGAATAAATTAAAGGGATTCAAGACGCAATACCAGTCAGGAATAGATCAAGGAAATAATCTATAACTGAGGGTCTAAAAGCAATCAAGGAAAAGAATCAATGATCAACGATGAAAAGGAAGAAGCAGCGGAAATCCAGTAAGAATAATCAATCAGATATTGATGGAAGCTATTACTGGAAGGCCCCAAATCAAAGGGAAACGAGGTCAATGAAAAATAATGAATCCAGGAATCAAGGGATCCATCGGTATGCCTCAAGTAACACAAAGATATGACTAGCGGATGGAAATCTCGTTAAGACCATAAATCAAGTAAGATCAACGCGAACTTGACCTTATTCTTGAAAAGAATCAATTTATGATTCTTTTCAAGGATTAACTCCCTTGGGTTTGCAATCTCTCAAGATTATCGAAGGCCTCATGGAAAGTATATATACAAATATTTTGGACTTGAAAAGAATATACTTTGATCGAACCATCTTCACTCCTTTTGTTCTACTCCAAACAAACATTGTAGTTCTTTTAGATATGTTGTGTAATTAGTGAGAGAAGAAAAAGAGATAAATACTGGTAATGCATTGTATCAAGAGAGACATAAAGATTAAGCAGTTGGTGTAAAACTACATCATCCATTCTGTACTTAAGAAATATCGATCACTGAAAGAGAACATCCTTGCAATCCAAGGGGACTGGACTAGGATTCACATTGAATCCGAANTATATATATATATATATATATAAAAACAACAGTTGACTTCCCTGTAGTTCCTATAGTCGAATCCCCCTCAATGAGTGTTGCATAATTAAGTCAATGCCCCCTCAACAAGTGTTGCATACTTTAGTTGGCTCTTCAAATTGGTATATACTTACAATGTACAGTTATTTCTCCACCTTTTTGACATTAGCAAAGAGGGGATATACAGATACTAAAACAAGCAATGTAAAGACAATCACATCCTATGCAATCATTATAGATACTAAAGCAGGCATTATAGGCATGCAGAGTTTTAGCAGAAGTAAAAAATATCCAACGACTGGTTATCCAGTCCAAAACAGCAAAACACAAAAAAACTGTTTGAAACTTCCACAGTTAGCGACGCAAGAAGCAAGTAAGAGTGTTGCAAATCTTCTCCTTCAGTCGTTCAAAGTTGGCATTGGCTGAAAATGTCACCCCATCAATTCTTTCATGCACTTCCTTCAATGCTTTGATTACATTTTCTCCAAGTCTGAGAATTTTAACCCTCATCTTTGAAACATCTAACCCTGTCTCCTTGGAGATTATATGGATGTCCCCAACTGTGGAATGAGTGGAATCAAGAAGATGCTTGATGATGGTCAGCTTGTTGTCAATGTATTCAGTTTCTCGGCAAGATCAGGATCACTTACGTTGAGATGGAAAACAGAAACTTTGGTCTTGGAATCAGGTTGAACGATCTTGACTTCACTTTCCTAGAATTGTAGGGTTTTGAAACAGAGATAAAAGGGTATTCCGAGATAGAGATGATGTGGGCTTCCAAGATGTGAGTCATAGCCATACCATAGGTCAAACTAGTTGGATCATCAGCACTTTCTATCATGAAATTTATGACCCAAGAGGATAATTTAATCTTGAGTTTGGTCACAAGACAGTAAACAAGAAAGGTATCTCGTTGAGAGAAGGTGGATAATGATCTAGTAGGAGGAAGAAGAGTGGTTGCAACAATATGGGCCATAACTCGGGTTTCAAAACTAAAATCACTAGGACCTAACTGGTTATGGAGGAAATCAAATGGACACTCAGCAATACAGCGTTTCATCAGACCAAGTATTCTCGAAAAGCATGGGAAAACCGGAGCAAACACTGAAAGATTGAGTCAAACATGGCACAATCAAGAACAATGTGTTTACCTAAAACTTTGGATTCTAACGTATCAGACTTGCTAGAGCGAAGATTTGCATAGGACATTGTCACTAAGGGTTCATAGACTTTGGGAGATTTGACCATCCTTGAAAGATAAAAAGATCCTTTACCTTACAATGGAAGGCCTCCATATCATCAAGGTCAACTACTCAGCCATGAGCAATGGGCTTGTCTTTCAGAGCAACAAAGAAATCCCTGTTTGGGGTATCCCAGAAATTAAGGTCTAACTCTAGAGAACTCGAGAGGTCTATTTTGGATTTCTTGGGGGTAAGAGATTCATGGGGTCTTCCATAGGCCTTTTTCCTAGAGCTTTTTCTCCTAAGTGATGAGAGTGATCTGATAGTTCTGTCTGAGAAGAGGCAAACCCTTCTGAGTGGCCAGACCCTAGGTCTACTGGTTATGGGGTCTGAGAAGAGGGTTTTCCCTTGGAGCGAGTACTTTTCTAGAGGAAGCAGATGGATTTCTGAAGAGGGTTTCTGCGCGATAGAAACAATGGAGACTGAGATGAGTGGCAAAGAGATTAAAAGGACGGAATTTTGATGGTAGAGTGCAGGAATGGAAAGGATGTCAGTGAAAGGTCATGATGATTGAATTATAAATATCAGTGAAGAGGGTCCTAATTTTTATGATCAAGAGAAATATACCAAGTAGTTCTCTTAGGGAGAAAAATCTATCTCCAAGTAAAGGCTCAGTGAAAGTATCTGATATTTTATCAATAGTGCCAACAAATGATAATTCTATATCTCCCTTGAGGACATGATATCTAATTAAATGATATTTGATGACTATATGCTTAGCTCTAGAGTGATGCACATGATTCTTTATATCACTAGAGTTATCATAGAATATTTGAATAGGTTTAAAAAATAATTCATAATCACTCAGTTGATGAGATATCCATAATAACTGTGCACAACATTCTCCAACGGTGATATATTCAGCCTCCGTTGTGAATAGTGCAGATGATCCTTGTGTTTTATTGTTCTGTGATATTAGTGCCTTTCCAAGTAATCGTCATGTCCCACTGGTGCTTTTTATATCTTCCTTATCACCTGTAAGATCAGCATCTGAAAAACCTTCCAGTTTAAAATTGTTAGAACGTGGATACCATAGTCCGTAAGAAATAGTTCCAATGAGATAACGAATTATTCTTTTTACAGTAGTCAGTCACATAGGAGCTCATTGAAACCTGACATATTTACATACACTAAACATAATATCTGGTTGAATGGCAGTTAGGTAAAGTAAAGAGCCAATCATTCCATGATATTTTGTTTCATCAATAGGATTTCTCTTTTCATCGTTGTCAAGACTTGTTGACGGACTCATTTGTGTACCAATAGCTTTGGCACTTCTCATACCGTACTTATGAATTAGATCATTTGTATATTTCGTCTGGCATATAAAAGTTCCTTCTTCATATTGTTGAATTTGAAGTCCAAGGAAAAACGTGAACTCTCCCATCATACTCATTTCAAACTCACTTTGCATAAGATTAGCAAATTCCTTGTACAAAAGAGGGTTAGCACACCAGGATAATATCGTCAACGTAAACTTGAATAATACGATTACCTCCCGATGATCTTTTGATGAATAGTGTAGTATCTACTTTACCTCTTATAAACCTGTGATCAAGTAGAAATGAGCTAAGTCTTTTGTACCATGCTCATGGAGCTTGTTTAAGTCCATACAAAGCCTTAGTCAACTTATACACATGGTAAGGGAGCTTTGAGTCTTTAAAATCAGGAGGTTGTTTTACATATACCTCCTCATCAATTAAACCATTTAAGAATGCACTTTTGACATCCATCTGAAAAAGTCTAAATCTTTTGAAGGATGTGTATGCAAGAAGAATTCATATTGACTCTAGTCGAGCTACTGGAGCAAAGGTTACATCATAGTCGACTCCTTCCTGTTGTGAGTACCCTTGAGCTACTAATCTGGCTTTGTTTATCACAACCTTTCCAGATTCATTGAGCTTATTTCTGAAAACCCATTTTCTTCCAATTACAGTAGTATCTACTGGCTTAGACATCAATTTTCGCACTTGGTTTTTGTCAAATTGATCCAGTTCTTACTACATTGCTTGTACCCAGCTTGAGTCTTTTAGAGATTCCTCTATCTTCTTTGGTGCAATCTGAGAGATCACTTCTATATTTACCTTTTTCTTGAGAGCTCCCCTGGTTTTCATTCCTTCACTTGGATCTTCTATCATAAACTTTTGAGGATATTCTGGTTCACTTCTCCATTCATTTGGACGTGTTACACTCACATGAGTAGTTGACTCCTTCTGTGGTTCTAGTTGACTGTTGTTAAGCTCATTCGTTGACTATGTGACACCGTCTAGCCTGTCAGTCAACTCTTGAGGTTTGCTTGACTGAGGTGCTTCTTGATTGAGATCTTCATCACCTGCAATAATTCCTTTCTCGGTTGTAGTGTTATTTTCATCAGATATAACATGTACTGATTCTTCTACACATAGAGTGCGTTTATTATAAACTCTAAAAGATCAACTATTTATGGAATAACCTAGAAATATACCTTCATCACTTCTTGGATCAAATTTTTCAAGATTGTCCTTACCATTGTTGTGGATGATACATTTGCTTCCAAAAGGATGGAAATAACCTATGTTGGGTCGTTTACCTTTCCTTAGTTCGTATGGAGTTTTCTTCAAGATAGGTCGTATGAGACATCTGTTGAGAATGTGGCAAGTTGTGCTTACTGCTTTTGCCTAAAAGTGATTTCGCAAGGAATATTCTAGTATCATAGTTCTCTTCATATCTTGCAGAGTTCTATTTTTCCGCTCAACTACCCCATTGTGTTAAGGTGATCTTGGAGCTGAGAAGTTGTGGGTGTATCCTTGATCATTGCAAAAGTTTTCAAATGCTCTGCTTTCAAATTCTCCTCCATGATCACTTTGAATGGTTGTAATAAGATACCCTTTTTCTCTTTCAACTCTTTTACAGAAGATCTCAAAGCTTTTCAAAGCATCATCTTTGTGAGATAGAAAAATCACCCATGTAAAATGTGAGTAGTCATCAACAATAACAAAAGCATATCGTTTTCCTCTTATGCTAGCAGTTCTGGTGGATCCAAACAAATCCATATGACGCAATTGTAAAGCCTTTGACGTAGACACAATGTCTTTGTTTTTGAAAGAGTTTCTGTTACCAATCTGACAGGCATCACGTACATGATTTCTAAAAAATTTGAGTTTAGAGAGATTAATAACTAAATCATTCCTAGAGGGTTTCTCTATAAGATGCATGCTTGCATGACCAAGTTTCTTATGCCATAACCATGGATCATCAAATATAGATGCTAAGCAAATGTGACCATCTAGATTTTCATAACCATCAAGAATATAAACATTTCCATACCTTTTTCCTGGGAGGATTATTTTACATGTCTCATCTTCAATAGCACAGCCTGTTTTCTTGAACTTCACTTCGTACCCTGAATCACGTAGTTGACTTATACTCAGGAGATTGTAGTTAAGTCCATCTACAAGATAAACTTCAGTAATATCACAGTTGAAATTGAATGGAACTGTGCCAGTGCCGACTCTCTTCCCTTTTGAGTCATCGCCCAATTTAACACTTCTATCATTTATCTTTGTAACTTCTTTGAATAGGTTTTTGTCACCTGTCATGTGACTGGAACAGGCACTATCTAAGTACCACTTTCCTTTGTAGCTCTTCCTGTGGTGTTCCTGCAAAACATAATTATCACTTTGTTTTAGGTACCCAAGCTTGCTTGGGTCCTTGTTGGTTAGTTTTACTAAGATCAGGGTTATTTTTGGGTTTCCAAATCCACCCTGAAACATTACATTTACGAAATCGACAGAAGGAATACTTATGTCCACTTTTATTACAATAGTGACACATAGGGGTTGATCCATTCTTAGATCTTCCACTTGTGTTAGTACTAGTGGACTCTGTTCTAGCTGGTCCTTTTCCAGTTGACTTGTAAGTCGCCTGGTTCAGAACTATGACTGGTGGATTTGTGCATGCCATTGAGTTGCAATTGCAATTCCTGAACTTCATCTTGAAGTACCTCCTTTTCAGTTTCCCATACTTCAAGCTTGAGTTCCCAGTCTTTCTTTTCCCTGTTGAGTCTCCTTAGTTCGTTCATCATTTTTTGAGACTCTTTTAGAGTAAGGTCAAGAATATCATGTAGTTCATTACATCTTTCACAATTATTAGATCTTACCTCGCTTGTTTCACCTCATGCCATGAAACAATTCTCATTATCATCTTTGCATTTGTCGTCTAATGCATCTTCATTTGTCCAGCAGCCTGAGAGTTTGTTCATGTCATTTTCCAAGATTGTCATGAAACATAGATTTTCTATCTCTTCATGTTTTGAACTGTCTTCATCACTCCAACTTCCAAATAATGTGTGCTTGTTGAACCTCTGGAAACCTTTCTTTTAATATCTGGGTAGCCTCCTCAGAATTATCCGAACATGATCACCACTTGAGTATGGTTTATCAAAAGCTTTTAGATCATTAATGATTTTGCTGAACCTCGCAAACGTTTCTTCAATGGATTCTCCTTCTTTCATCTGGAAAAGTTCATAGTCATGAACCAACATGTTGATGTGAGTTTCTTTTACTGTGTTGGTTCCTTCATAAGTAACTTCCAGTTTATCCCACATTTCTTTGGCTGTATCAAAACTAGAAATTTTCTCATATTCCTCTCTACTTATAGCATTGCCGCGCCCCCTTTTCTCGCGAAATCGGGTTTCAACATGTGACAACTCTTTCTTTTCTGTATTAAAAGAGAAGAGTCTCCACCTAACGATTTTTAAGATGGGTTAGGGAACCTATTTCCAAATGACTCTGGTTTAACTAGTCTACATCACCAAAGATCGGGTAAGGGATCAAGTTACCTCAAAGAGAAGGTGTTAGGCATTCCTCGAGGTCCATAATTGTGGTTCTCGGCCGAACTTAAATTATATGGATTAGTCTATGTGATCAAGTAAGCAAATAGAGCACAAAATGTAAGAATTTTATTATAAAAGATCTTGAATAGGGAGGTACAGCTATTTTTTATTCTAATAGAAAAGAAAGAAAAATTAGGGGATCCTAAGTTTTTAGCCTAAAGTATCACCCTGTGCAACATAAATAATAACTCGTAACTCCCTTGTGATAAGGTGTTACTCATATTATTCAGCGGGCACAGACTATCATCTTCTGCTACCCGATTACTATATTAATGCTATTTACCTAAGAGCGCTCTAATTCAATGTCGTGTCCTACGCGTGCACTACCCGTCCCATGCCTATGGTCCAGGAGGTTTTGGACCTCTATTTGGATGGTTCTACACCTTATCTAGGCTACTCAAAAGTGCAAAACTAGGCGACAAACAAAACATATAAAGACTTCACATAAAAGCAATTAAAGGCTCACATTGACCTCCACACTTAAGCAGCAAATGCACGCAAACACATATTTCAATTAGGAATCTGCAGAATCTATAATCTTAAACCTATAGACATGCTTTCTAGGTAATCAAAGTATGCAGGCAATTTCATATGCAGGATGTTGCTTATAGACAGAATTATGCAGGTATTACAAGTTGATTATTGAAAGTTTTAAGTTACCAATCTTATAATGTGTTATGCATAGGCGATTTATGCAGTTGGGTATAATAGAATCTGCTGGGAAGAGTCCCAGAATTATCCAGGTTTTCCTAACAGTGACGCACAGGAAACAGTGTTTGAGTAGGCTAGTATTAACCAATTAACGAGCAATTATATCCTATAGGCAGGATCTCTAATACTTGATGTTTAGAACTCATTTTATTGTTATACTTAGTCCTATAAACAAGATTTCTAGTGAACAATGTGATACAATAGCAAATGAAGTGATCAAAATCCTATAGGCATAATTTCTAGTGATCAGCTGAAGTGAATTGAAGGAAAGTTTATTGACATTTTTTCATATAGGCAGGTTTCTAATGCATTTGAAAGTAGTTATGCAAATTGAAGGGGTGCTCAATTCCTATAGACATGTTGTCTATAAACACGTAGTAGTAGACATAGTATTTGAACTCATGTTTAATGGTAGACAAGTAGTGTGTGTGTGATCGTCTTAATGGCATGATTTCTAATAGTGCAACCAAAATTGAAATGAATATACATAGCAGGTTGGATAAATAAGTCATGTGAATCCTATAGGCATGTTGGCTACTCTTTCATGCAAATATTAAACATACCCATTTCCCCTTTTTAATAATTCCCCAAGTGTTTATACAAAAGTTATTACAGTCCCAATAATTAGTAAAATTCAAATGTTACACAATAATGATAATAGACCCACATTAGGCTCAACATGAGATACCCAGCATCGTCTGGGCCTTCAATAACTCTCACACAGTGCACCCAAGCCTCTAATATGGGCCATATCCATCACACAACTCCAGAATCCTTAAAGGATCCCAAAGTCAATTTATTCAACCATAGCACCAAGTGTTGAATCACTTGAACCAACCAACATATAATAGGAAGAAAAGGTTGAGTGTGATAGTTTGAGATTTAGGGAATGACTAAGGACCAAACCCTAGTGTGTCAGAGTTCACAAGGGTATCAATTGGACCCCAAGCAGTGCTCACGCTAGGGTGGTCAATAAAAGAACCTAGGTAGCCTTGTCTTTCAACCGGCTAAGAATGAGAACTCAATAGAGCATAGACGACAAGTGAAGGATAGTAACCAAGGTTGAGAGACAAAAGCTGAGGGAATACAAACATAATCCCATAGAGAAAATTATTAAACAGGCGTTAGGGCTTAGAACAGACTTGGCAAAGACTGAGCAGAACAAGTTCATAAGTAGTCATATATTAGCAGAGCAGGTTTGCAGGATTAGTGACAATAGCATACACGAATTTAGAATAAGGGAAAATGTCCAAATTATGCTAAGTGTAAGTCCTGATGTAATGAAACAGTCATGCTAATTTGGAAATAGGACAGCATTTAGACATGAGAAAAGCAGATTACAACTACTGGTGAATCAGGGAGGGGATTAAACATGCTAAAGGACATACTGATAGAGAGCAGGGTCAAGACATGTTAGATAGGCAAGCTATCCCACAGAAATTCAGAATATGATGAGAACAGACTTGTGCCATGCAATGGGTGTACAGATTCATGCTTTTGAACTCAATCAACTAGTCGACTAAAAGGGGTACAAGTTATGCAAGTAAAGCATATTCAAGTAACAAGATTGATAGCAAAAGGCAAAATTAAACACCAGAAGATGCAAACAAGTGCAAGGATCCCAAACAGTAGTAATTCTTAACATATGGACTAGTCAGATTTGGAAAATATCAACTTAATAGTACCAGATTTAACATGCTTGATGCTAAAGTTAAAGAGACCTAAAAATTTTGAAGAAAGCAAATAGAATTGCACACAAAACAACCAGGAAAACATATTAAACAGACGAACTTCAGGATTGAAAACATATGCAAATCATAGATACATAAGAATGAATTTGCAAAGTCTAGTAACTCACCAGTTAAGAGAAGAACAGTAAAGAATAAACTTCCACAGAAAAACCAAAATCCCAATGCGTCAAAGTTCCCAAGAGCTTCGATGCACTCAAGGAAATGCTCGCACCAAGAACAAGTTAAGTAGCTAGGTATTAATGGCCTTGGCTTTCAGTAGGCCAATGCAGAATACAGAGCAAGAGAGTAGCAAAACCCCAGTTTTTTAGTGAAGAGATTTGATTTTTCAGACTGTCTTTAAGGGGACTGGGGAGGGGTTTATATAGTGACAGAAACTGAATGAACAAACAAGGAAAATAACTGATTAAACAGAAATAAGGAAAGAAATCAAGTAAACATGGACAAAAAAAGGTAAAATCTCGCATGCAAATCAGTAGAGTAACGGGAAAGGAAAAATTATCAAAGTGCAAACCTTAGTTACGGTTTTAAACTCAAAATCGACCAACTGCTATGAAGAATACAGTTTCTCTTTGCGTATATAGACGGGATATTGTTCAAATCCTCAAGATTGGGTTGATTCTCATCTGATATAGGGTGGTATTTGCCAAAATTGGGCAAATACCTAATTTAAAAGAGGTTGGATAATTTAAAAGGGCAGGTTGATTGTGGACCGTGTTGATCTTACAGATCAACGGCCAGGATTTTAAAGAGGGATTGGGGCTGGTTAAGTAAACAGGTATGGGTGGTGGTTTGCTGGTGTTGGGCTAGGGGTTATTGGGCCAGGGATTTGGATTTGGTCCGAAAATTAGTTAAGAAATTGGGCCAACTCTTTTAAATAGAAATTAAAGGAATATAATTTACTAAAATAGCTAAATAAATATATAAAATTTATACTCATGAAAATTAGTACTTTAAACAATAATAGGAGACTATAAAAACAGTAAAATATTATTTTGACCCTATATACAATGTCAATTGCAATAACAAAGCAAAATATATGCTATTATTGCAAATTTACGTGAATAGCCTAAAATACAATTGTAATTATATAAAGATGAGGTGAAAATATTTCAAAAATATATTAGGGGTGAAAATAATAATTTTTAAGTGATTAAGTCATCACAAATAATTTAAAAGGCTAATTACTGGATTTTTATGTAAATTAATGCAAGGAAATTAATTTTAAAGCTCTAAAAATATGGAAAATTATAAGAAATGCTTGTGTAAATCTTGTAAATTAAATAGTAATGCAAAAATGATATTTTGAAAGTATGTATGTTATTTGAAAAATATATGAGGGCAAAATTGGGTATCAACAACTGCCCATCTTTAGCCGGGAATGATGAAAGAGTTGTCGCGTAAAGAAAATGATGACCGATTTTGACTGAATGGGGTGATTTGAAATATGGAGGTCGAACCCTGGTTCCTGAGTTGCCTACATATCCTTGGTCTTACGGAAATCATGTCATGTGTAGTTCTAGATCCAACGACGAACGAAACCGATGGAGTTGTTATAGGAATGGTTGTAGGCTTCGGAAAGGGTTCTTTTGGGTAGGAAGGTATCAGATAAGTTTATACGAAATCGTGAATGTGAGTATGAAACGTTACGGATGTATCTCAGAACGAGTATCTGAACAGTTTTCGAGTAAAAGTAGGTAACTGATGGTGATTGGTGGCGTTTGAAATATTTGCAGGATGTGAACGTTGTGAACGAAAACTGCAGTGAAAATTGCTCCCGTTAAGAGAATGGTTACTTCCTGGATTACCTGAAAAACTTAAAACACGATGCATGAAAGTATATGGTTATTGCGAGAATTTAAACATGATGCAAATTCCCTTCGGACCATGAAGGTTGTCTTTGGACAGTGAGGATGATGTTCTTAGACCATGATGTCCTAGGCCATGAATCATGTGATAAAGGATTCACAGGCCATGAAATGATGTCCTCAGACCATGATAATGGTGCCTCTAAACCATGATGCCTTTGAATAATGATATGTGCTTTTAAGAGATCCTCGAGCCATGGAATGGTATCTTCTGGGAATGAGGATGATGCCTTAAACTATGACGCCTTCGGACAACATGGAAATGTTTCATCCCATAAAATGCAAATACATGATGTTTGTTCATATGCGAAGACAAGGATTAGTATTGGGTAAGGTGAGGGTAATGCTTAGCCTTGGGTGAGTAGAAGATAATGCTAGGTCTTAGATGGAGTAATGGAGATAGTATTTAATCCTGAGGAAAAGGTAGTGCTTAGCCTTATGCAAGGAGGAGGGCAGAGCTTAGCCTCACGCAAAAATAAGAAATAGTGCTTAGTCTCATGCAAAGAAGGCAGTGCTTAGCCTTATGCAATTAAGGAGACAGGGCTTAGCCTCATGCAAAGAGAGACAATGCTTAGTCTCATGCAGGAAAGGATGTGCTTAGACTTATGCAATTAAGGAGGCAGGGCTTAGCCTCATACAAATAGGGAGGCAGGACTTAGCCTTATGCAAATAGGAAACAATGCTTAGTCTCATGCGGGAAAGGCAATGCTTCGCCTTATGCAGTTAGGGAGGCAATGCTTAGCCACATGCAAGGAAAGGCAGTGCTTAGCCTTATGCAATTAGGGAGGCAATGCTTAGCCTCATGCAAAGAGGAGACAATGCTTAGTCTTATGCAGGCTAGCCAGTGCTTAGCCTCATGCAAGGAAAGGTAGTGCTTAGCCTTATGAAATTAGGGAGGCAATGCTTAGCCTCATGCAAAGAGAAGACAATGCTTAGTCGCATGCAAAGAGGAGACAGTGCTTAGTCTCATGCAGGAAAGGCAATGCTTAGCCTTATGCAATTATATAGGCGGAGCTTAGCCTCATTCAAAGAGGAGACAATTCTTAGTCTCGTGCAAAGAAAGGCAGTGCTTAGCCTCATTCAATTAAGGAGTTAGGGCTTAGCCTCATGCAGATAGAGACAACTCTTAGTCTCATACAGAAAAGACATTACTTAGTCTTATGCAATTAGGGAGGCAGGGCTTATCCTCATGCAAATACGAGACAATGCTTAGTCTCATGTGCAGAAAGGCAGTGCTTAGCCTTATGCAGTTAAGGAGGAAGGGCTTAGCCTCATGCAAATGGGAGACAATGCTTAGTCTCATGCAAAGAAAGGCAGTGCTTAGCCTTATGTAGTTAAGGAGGATGGGCTTAGCCTCATGCAAGAAAATGATGAGTGATAGTGAGAAACTAGGGTATCTCTTAGCTAGAGATGTTTATGATAGATATTTTGTTATCTTGAAGGTAATGGCACGATGTGTCTGCAGATATTGTTGTCTTATTATGCCTGCATCGAAAGAAAAAACTGTGAGTTTTATGGGGGAAGGTTGGTCCGTGATTTTGTCTTCTTGCTTTGCTTTTGCTCCTATCTTAAGATCCTATATGAGTTACACTGGGCATCATCTGGCTTTTATAGAAATAAAGTTTTTGAAAAATATGTGTGCATTTGATGAGCGTAGTTATTTGAAATATAGTAGTATGCAATACTAAGTAATTTAAATGAACCAATTATTGTGACATATTTTAGAGACTTTGCAACCTCCTTTCTTTAGAATTTTGAGGGTCCTCCTCAAAATTCTGCCCCAGTTTAAAAGCAATCCTTTGACTGTTCTACGTATGACGAAGTTGGATGGACTTGCTTTAGAATTTTGAGGGTCCTCCTCAAAATTCTGCCCCAGTTTAAAAGCAATCCTTTGACTGTTCTACGTATGACGAAGTTGGATGGACTTGCTTTAGAATTTTGAGGGTCCTCCTCAAAATTCTGCCCCAGTTTAAAAGCAATCCTTTGACTGTTCTGCGTATGACGAAGTTGAATGGACTTGCTTTAGAATTTTGAGGGTCCTCCTCAAAATTCTGTCCCAGTTTCTGACCATGGCAAAAATGAAGATTTTATTAAGATGTGACTGAACCCACAGGGCTTCCTATGTATCCTCTTTTTAATGGGAATCAGGTCAAGCGTAGTTCAGTTACATCAAATGAAGGATGGTAAACAATCTAAACATAGTATCTCTTGACTGCGTCTGAGTTGATGGGTTTTAGCCAAATTCCTCCGTCCATTTCTGCAAGTATGAGTGCTCCTCCTGTTAGTACTCGGTGAACCATGTAGGGATCCTGCCAATTGGGTGAAAACTTCCGTTTGGCTTCATCCTGATGTGGGAAAATCCGTTTTAGCACCAAGTTCCCAGGTGTGAATTGTCTAGGCCTGACCTTTTTGTTGAAAGCTCTGGACATTCTGTTCTGGTAGAGTTTTCCGTGAAATACAGCATTCATTCTCTATCCATCAATGAGAGCCAGTTGCTCATAGTGACTTCGTACCCATTCTGCAGCGCTGAGTTCATCTTCTTGTATGATTCTCAAAGAAGGAATTTCTACTTCAGCGGGGATAAAAACTTTAGTACCATAGACCAGCAAATAGAGGGTTGCCCCGGTTGATGCGCAAACCGTGGTATGATATCCAAGTAGGGCAAAGGGTAACTTCTTATGCCATTGTTTTTTATTATCTACCATCTTCCTTAATATCTTCTTGATGTTCTTATTGGCGGCTTCCACAGCTCCATTCATTTGTTGCATGTATGCTGTGAAATTTTTATGCTTGATCTTGAAGGTTTCACACATGGATCTCATCAAATCATTGTTAAGTTTGGCGGCGTTATCGGTGATGATTGATTCCGGTACCCCGAATTGATAAACAATACGATCCCTAACAAAATCTGTGATGACCTTCTTAGTTACAGCCTTGTAAGATACGGCTTCAACCCATTTTGTGAAATAGTCTATGGCCAATAGAATGAACATGTGCCCATTTAAAGCGGCGGGTTCGATTGGACCGATAAAATCCATCCCCCAAGCGGGGAAAGACCAAGGTACACTTGTTGTATTGAGTTCATTAGGTGGAACTCGTATCATATCAGCATGTACTTGGCATTGGTGACACTTTTGGACATATTCGATGCAGTCTGTTTCCATAGTCATCCAAAAATATCATGTTGTTAATATCTTCTTAGCTAAGACAAAGCCATTCATGTGTGGTCCGCTAGTTCCGGCATGTATCTCTTCGAGCAATTTGGATGCTTCCTTGGCTTCGACACACCATAATAATCCAAGATCTGGAGTCCTTCTGTACAGAATTCCTCCACTTTGGAAGAAGTGGTTAGATAATCTTCGGAGTGTGCGTTTCTGAGTATGATTTGCGTGCTTCAGGTATTCTCCTTTTTCCAAATATTCTTTGATGTCCTGGAACCATGGATTTCCATCAGTTTCTTCTTCAACATGAGCACAATAAGCTGGCTGATTATGAATCCCTACTGGGATAGGATAATTAAAATTCTTGTCTGTGTGTTGTATCATGGAAGATAAAGTGTCCAATGCATATGCGAACTCATTCTGGATTCTTGGAACATGTTTGAACTTTATTTTTGTGAATATCTTCATCAACTCTTGTACATAGTATAAATATGGCAATATCTTACTATTCTTTGTAGCCAATTCTCCTAGAACCTGATGTACCAAAAGGTCTGAATCTCCCATTACCAGCAATTCTTGAACTTTCATGTCAATGGTCAACTTGAGTCCCAAGATGCAAGCCTCATATTCTGCCATATTGTTGGTACATGGAAACTTGAGTTTTGCATATTCCGAATAGTGTTGACCTGTTTCTGACACTAAAACCCCTCCAATACCCACTCCTTTGAAGTTTGCGGCTCCATCAAAGAACATTCTCCAACCATCATAGGCTTTGGTGATATCTTCTCCTATGAATGATACCTCTTCATCGGGAAAATACATTTTCAATGGTTCGTATTCTCCATCCACAGGATTTTCTGCAGATGATCCGCCAATGCTTGCCCTTTGACAGCCTTCTGAGTTACATAGATGATGTCGAACTCACTCAGTAGTATCTTCTACTTTGCTAACTTCCCCATAGGCATGGGTTTCAGAAAGATGTATTTTAGCGGATCTATCCTTGATATGAGATATGTGGTGTAGGCACAGAAGTAATGCCTCAACTTTTGAGCTATCCATGTTAAAGCGTAGCAGGTGCGCTCCAGCAAAGAATATTGTGCTTCGTAGGGTGTGAACTTCTTACTTAGATAGTTTATGGCCTACACTTTTCTTCTCGTCTCGTTGTGTTGTCCCAAGACGCAGCCGAAATCCCCATCTAGTACAGATAAATAGAGTATCAGAGGTCTCCCAGGCTCCGGTAGGAGTAGGACCGGTGGTTTAGACATATATTCCTTGATCGTGTCAAAGGCTTTCTGGCACTCTTCAATCCAACTCGTTGCATCATCTTTCTTCAGAATTTCACATATCACAGTTGACTATGCTATGAAACGGCTGATGTAATTGAGACGCCCTAAGAAACTCACCACATCTTTCACGTTCTTCGGAGGTGGAAAATCTTGGATAACCTTGACCTTTGATGGGTCTAGATCAATTCCTCGACGATTAATGATAAACCCTAATAGTTTTCCAGCAGGGACTCTGAAGGCACATTTTCCAAGATTCAGTTTCAGATTGTACCTTCGAAATCGATTAAAAAATTTCCTCAAACCCGCGATGTGATTTTTACCCTTTTAAGATTTTATGATGACGTTGTCCACGTACACCTCTATCTCTTTACGTATCATGTCGTGGAAAATGGTTGTCATGGCCCTCATATAAGTGGCTCCATCATTCTTTAGGCCAAACGGCATCATTTTGTAACTATACACTCCCCATGGTGTAATAAAGGTTGTCTTTTCGGCATCCTCTTCATCCATCCAGATCTGATGATATCCCACGAAGAAATCCACAAAGGATTGGAGTTCATGCTTGGCACAGTTGTCGATCAGTATGTGTATATTGGGCAACGGGGAATTATCTTTGGGACTTGCTTTGTTTAAGTCTCGATAGTCGGCACACTCTGACTTTCCCATCTTTCTTTGGAACTGACACAATGTTATCCAACCAGGTTGGATATTCAACCACTCTGAGAACCTTGTCTTTGATCTACTTGGTGACTTCCTCTTTTATTTTCAAACTCATATCTGGCTTGAAATTTCTGAGCTTCTGCTGTACAGGCGGACACATGGGATCGGTAGGTAGTTTATGAGCCACTATGGATGTGCTCAAACCGGTCATATCATCGTAGGACCATGCAAAAATATCCCCATACTCTTTCAAGAACCGGATGTATTCTTCCTTATCTGACGGCGATAGATGGCTGCTTACACGGGTTTCCTTGACTATTTCAAATCTCCCAAATTAACTGTTTCAGTCTCATCCAAATCGGACTTAGGCTTGTTTTCAAAGTTTTCCACTTCTCTGACAATTTCCTCGGGTATTATATCCTCTTCCAGATCTTATGAATCATCACTATCCTTATGTTGCATTGTCTCATTACATGTCACAGTCGTAGTTCATCCGGATATGTAATAATAACGCTAGGAACTCGACGGGCCCTTGATGGTGTGGCAGTACAGTTCTTGAGAACAGCTCCGTTCTCCACGGTCTGAATAATAAGGCCTTCCTCCTCCTC
>MDKJ01132287.1:0-40562 GCA_005239525.1 Nicotiana knightiana | reverse complement strand
AATATAAAGTCCCGATAAGGGAGAATAATGTAACTTATGAGACTAGGATAATGTATATAAATTTGGGAGTATGAACTTCTATTTATGCCTCACTATCAAACATATGTAATTACGAGAACTTGCCAAAATGAAGTAAGGACTTAGCCTTAACATAGCTAGAGTAGGGAAAAAATCCGTATGATATTGTTTGAAAAGGTTGCACCGTACTCCCTTAGAATCGCAAAATCTCATGTTGCTAAGGTGCTAATATATCTCGTTGAAATTTTTTTTCAAGAAATCACTTTGAAATATCGTTGGTTTGAGATTGATAACGTTGGAATCCATGTAGGAGTTGGTTGAAGATGTTGTGAATTCTCTTTATATATTCTTAACGTCTGTTTTGTAATCTTTTCAATAGGAAAACATTATAAGACTACTTACTTAAATATCTAAAGTCCAAATGAAGCAAGAATGCCAATCTTTTATGTCTTTACACGTAGAGAGATGTAGTGTCTTGTATTTAACACTTTAGCTTGCCACCTTTCAACTAGATTTATGAGTCACTTAAATTTCGGGGGGGGGGGGGATGCCACATAATGCAATTTGAATCTGTATCCAATATATCCCTAATTAATTAGGTTATATTCCATTATTCAATAATTAACCAATTACCCACAGAATTAAGAATTATCTTAAATTACTTAAAATACTATTCACTTTTAACATACATTGTACACCTTTCTATCATGGTCATGTATTACCTTGTATGGAACTAGTCCATAAATACCGGGTTTTATTGCTCGGACTGTATTTTATCCCAAATCAACAATCTTCAATGAAACTCATTTTCTTTGCTCCATTTACCCTTTATTTTTCACGACACTTACTTATTGCTTGTTATAAATATCATAAATGCTTCTAATATCAAGAAAATCTCATCCCCGAGTCTGCGTCAATTAACTGAAGACGAAACTTTAACGTATGAAAACGTGAGATGTAACAACCCCTCCCCCCCCCCCCCCCCCCCCCCCTCCCCCCAGAAACATTCATCCTCAAATGTTTATTCTTAGAGACTTGGAAAATTTTACCAAAGTCTCTTCCGTACATTAGATTAAATTCAACTTGTACACAGCTACAAAACATACTATACATGCCATACATGGCCAATGTCTATAAATAGCAACACTTGGATTCACACAACTGTCCATTATAAATTCTTAAAATCGACAATAAGAGCTTACCTGATGACCTACTGGCCTCAGAGAGATGTGCTGAGGTATCCCACCTCGAGCCATATCTTCAGTTTGAAATAGGTGGGGTATTTAGACTTCATTTCTTCCTCCGATTCCCACGTCATGTCTTCCACATTCTTGCTTCTCCATAAAACCTTCATGGAGGTTAACTCCTTATTTCGTAGCTTACGAATTTGTCGGTCTAGGATGGCAACTAGAATTTCCTCGTATGACAAGTCCTTCGTTATCTATACATCATATATGGGCACCCCTCAGGTAGGATCGCCAATGCACTTCCGTAAAAGATATACGTGAAAAACCGGATGGACAAACTCTAATTTCGAGGGAAATTCTAACTCATAAGCTACTTGGCCCACTCTCCGAATGATCCTATTAGGTCCAATATACCGTGGGCTAAGCTTGACTTTCTTGCCAAACCTCATCACACCCTTCATAGGTGACACCTTTAAGAAATCCCAGTCAATAACCCTGAACTCTAAGTCTCGTCGCTACAAGTCAGAATATGACTTCTGACGAGTCTGAGCTGTCAATAATCGCTCCCGAATAGACTCTACTTTTTCTATGGCCTGCTGAACCACGGTCTGGCCCATGTAACCCAAATTCTCCAACATCAAACCACCCTATAGGAGATCTGCACTTGCGCCCATACAAAGCCTCGTACGGAGCCATATAGATACTGGAGTGGTTACTGTTATTATATCCAAACTCGATAAGAGGTAGATGTTCATCCCAACTTCTTTTAAATTCCATCACACATGCTCGTAACATATCCTCGAGCGTCTGAATTGTGTGCTCGACTTGTCCATTAATCTGTGGATGAAAATTTGTGCTGAGATTCACCTAAGTCCCTAGACCTCTCTGAAGTGATCTCCAAGAATGTGCTTTAAATTGGGCTCCACGGTTAGATATAATATGTATTGATACTCCGTGTAGCCGCACTATCTCCTTAATATATAGCTTTACATAATATTCTATTGTATATGTAGATATCACAGATAGGAAATGAGCTAATTTCGTGAGCCTATCGACTATTACCCATATGGAATCGAACTTACGATGAGAACGAGGTAAACTCGTGATAAAGTCCATATTTATCGCCTCCCATTTCCATGTCGGGATCTCTATAGTCTGCATTAGCCCTCCGGGCTTCTGGTGTTCTATCTTCACCTGCCGGCAACTAGGACATTGGGAGACAAACTTAGCAATGTTCTTCTTAATATCGTTCCACTAGTACACATCCTTAACGTCATGATACATCTTCATCGACCCAGGGTGAATGGAGTACCACGTATAATGTGCCTTTGACATAATCCTTTCTCGTAGCACGACTACATCTGGACCACACAAATGACCACTGTATCAAAGAACCCCACCTCCCTTGAGCTCTAACAACGGCTTCTTCTGCTGCGGAACTTGCTCTCTCAACTCGACCAACTCTGGGTCCTCTTACTGCCTCTCCTTTACTTCAGCTATGGGAGATAACTTTGCAGTATTTTGGAGTACAACTCCACCATTGCCAGAGTTTACTAGTCGAACCCCCAAACAAACCAATTGATGAATTTCTCTAGTTAATTGTCTTTTTTCGAACTCTACATATGCTAAGCTACCCATAGATCACCGACTTAAGAAACCTGCTACCACATTAGCTTTGCCTGGATGGTAGAGAATGTTAACATCATAATATTTCAATAACTCAAGCCATCGCCTCTGTCACAAATTCAATTCTTTCTACTTGAAGATATATTGTAGGCCTTTAAGATCTATAAATACATCAACATGAACGCCATATAAATAATATCGTCATATCTTAAGTGCATGGACAACTGCAACTAACATGAGGTCGTGGGTCGGATAATTCCACTCGTTCTTCCTTAACTGCCTTTAAGCATACGCAATTACTTTCCCATGTTGCATCAGGACACATCCTAACCTGACACCTGAGGCATCACAATACATGGTATAACCACCTGGACCCCCTGGAAGCACTAGAACTGTCACTGAGGTCAACCTGTTCTTAAGCTCCTGGAAACTCTGATCGCAAGCCTCCGTCCACTTAAAATTAGTTTCTTTCTACGTCAACTTCGTTAATGGTGCCTAAAGGGAATAAAAACCCTTTACGAACCTCCGGTAGTTTCCTTCTAAGCCTAGAAAGCTACGAACCTCTGTCGGAGTGGTAGGTCCAGGCCAGGATTTCACAACCTCAATCTTCTGATTGTCTACCTTTATACCTCCATCGGATACAATGTGCCCCAAGAATGCTATAGACTTCAACCAAAACTCACATTTAGAAAACTTAGCATATAATTTACTATCTCGGAGGGTTTGGAGTACCGCTCGCGGGTGGTTCGCATGCTCATCCTCTGAACGTGAACATACTAGAATATCATCAATAAATAATATCACGAACATATCTAAAAATGTCCAGAATAGGCTATTCATCAAGTCCATGAACACGGAAGGTGCATTCTCAACCCGAAGGACATGACAAGGAACTCAAATTGGCCATATCGGGTCCTGAAAGCTGTCTTGGGTATATCTTTTTCCCGAACTCTGACCTAGTGGTACCCCGACCTTAAATCTATCTTTGAAAAGCATCTAGCTCCCTGCAACTGATCAAACAAGTCATATATCCTTGGAAGTGGATACTTATTCTTAATAGTTACCTTTTTTAGTTACCTATAATCGATACACATCCTCAGCGAGCTGTCTTTCTTCCATACAAACAGTACCGGTGCACCCTGAGGTGAGGTACTGGGCCTGATGAAACCTTTCTCCAGCAAATCTTTTAACTGCTCCTTTACCTCTTTCAATTCGGCAGGTGCCATTCTATACGGAGGGATGGATATTGGTTGAGTTCCTAGAAGAAAATCGATGCAATAATCAATCTCTCGCTCTGGATGAATACCTGGAAGTTCATCTAGGAATACATCTGCGTATTCTTTGACTACTGGAATAGACTGAAGTGTAGGTACCTCAGCATCTGCATCTCTAACTCGCACAATATGATAAATGCAACCTTTTGCGATCATTTTCCTCGCCTTCAGATAGGAAATAAACCTACCTCTGGGTGTCGCTATATTACCTACCCATTCAACGACTGGCTCACCCGGAAAATGAAATCTAGTTGTTTTTGATCGACAATCAACTGTGGCATAGCAATCTGCCAACCAGTCCATGCCCATGATAGCAACAAAATCCAACATCTCTAGCTCAACTAGTTCGGCTGAGGTCTAACGACCACAAACGGTTACCGTACAACCTCGATAAACCCGTCTAGTAATTATCGATTCTCCGACCGGTGTAGATAACGCAAAATGATCACTTAGTATTTCAGGCACTATACCAAACTTCCCCGCGACAAATGGGGTAATACACGATAAAGTAGATCCTGGGTCTATCAAGGCATAAGCATCGTGAGAGAAAATGGTCAACATACCTATCACAACGTCTGGTGAAGATTCCTAGTCCTGTCGACCGGCTAAAGCATAACTAAAATTCTGGTTACTACCTGAACTGGAACCTCTACCTGTGCCTCGACCTCTACCAGCTGAAGACTGAGACTCCTGCCCCGAAGAATATATGGACATAGATCATCTTGTTGCTGAATTCGCTTGTTTTGCCATACTCCCAGAATCTCTATTTGGGTGATCACGCATCAAATGCCCCGGACGTCCACATGTACAGCAAGAATCTAAACCGGCTCGGCATTGAACTAATTGTCATCTACCACAGATGTCACACCGAGGTAGAAATGATCATGTCTTCCCTGAACCTCGATGTCGTTGCAAGCCCGACGACTCGTGAGATCTCACCTGGTCCTGACAGAGTATAATGGTCATACCTGTAATCCTGTAACTGAGGTGGCATAGGCCTAGTGGCTGTCCGAAGTACTATGGCCTATAACTACCTTGAGGCTGATCTTGAGACCTGGCAAATCCCATCCTCTTACGCTTCCCTGACTCGGTCCTCTCCATACCCTGCTGCCGATGCTTACCTCTTTCTATATTCTAGGTGAATGCCTGAATCCGGGAGATATACATATTGTCCTGCAGTGCTGCGGTGGCACATGCCTCGGTCAACCCTGGGGCCAACCCTGATATAAACTTGTGGTTTTTGTCCCGCATAGTAGAAACTATGGATGGTGCATACCGGGCCAATAAGTCCAAATGGAGACTATACTCTCGAACAATCACATTGCCCTGCTTGAGGGCTAGAAACTGATCGACTCGAGCATGTCTGATCTCCTGCAGTAAGTACTGGTCAAGAAAGGCATATGAAAAATTCTCCCAAAGAGCTGGAGATGCATCACGTCCCCTGGACCTCTACCATTCTGATCTGATAGAAGCGGAGGGAGAACTGGATGTGTGGTCTCCCTAGGAATATCCTCAGGTGGTGGAGGAGCCGGTAATGGCTGAGTAGGGTTTTCTCCCTATGACTCCTATTGGGCCTCTAACCTACAGTTGTATCTCTCCTCTGGCTAGCCGTAGTCTTCCTAGTCATCGTCATATGTGCATGCAAATGCCAACACATAAGTTTAACTCAAACTTCCTATAACTCAGTTCTACAGCACGATTTAGAATTGAAAGAAGGGTAACTAACTCCTAAACGCCCCGTAGTCCATGCTTATATAATGTGGTGCACCACAAATCTATAAAAAATACCCTACTAAACACGGCTTGTAGACTCCCTAGGATAGAACTGTTGTGATACAACTTTTGTCAGGGCCCGAACCTGGGGAGGCGAGACTGGCACCGGTGCCTCACCTATCCTTGCGTACCAACTTGCGACTAAGGGAATCTGAACATATAATGTCATACTTTGGCCATGGGCCACATTTCAAAACACTTTGTGAAGAAAAATATAAAACACAATGGAGCCCAACGCTAACTAAGCATCCATACAAGGCCTACAAGCCTAACATACTGCACTAATTGATAGGATATGTCTACAAGCCTCTACTGATGGATGTATTGTGATCGGAACAGGGCCCCGACCTACCCATAAACTATATACATATATACACAAGATGTACACAAAACTTCTAAACCTGACAACTCCGAAGAACGTGGAGCTTACCGATAAAGCTGAACTCGGGCAATACCTACTGAGGAGGTTTACCGTCTATCGGTTTGAACATGTACGCATGAAATGCAACGTCCCTAGAAAAAGGTACGTCAGTACAAAATAATGTACCAAGTATGCAAGGCAATAAAATAACTGAAAGTTGAAACTGAACTGATAATATAATAACTGAAAGTAATTGGGAGTCCAAGATGATCTGTAGGTATACTTACCTACTGATACTGACTCAACTCTCTCAATATAGTAAGTAAAATAAATGTCCGACCTTATAAGGCTCGGTATATATGTAACTGCTCTGCCATAGTAGGCTCGCTCACAGGCGCTCGGCCATATTAGGCTCTGTACATCGGCCAACTAGGCTCGCTCGTAGACGCTCGACTACAACATGGTTGGTATATAACTTACCATCTTATCCAAGGTTGCCAAATAGGGGCCTGCCCACCGATTATAGCTCGATGGGTGGTGAAAATATTATAATACTGTATATATATATATAACCTCTTCTCTCTTGACTGGAAGGAGCCAATACTCAATCGAATATAAAGTCCCGATAAGGGAGAATACTGTAACTTATGAGACTAGGATAATGTATATTAATTTGGGAGTATGAACTTCTATTTATGCCTCACTATCAAACATATGTAATTACAAGAACATGCCAAAATGAAGTAAGGGCTTAGCCTTAACATACCTGGAGTAGAGAAAACATCCGTATGATATTCTTGAAAAATGATTGCACCGTACTCCCTTAGAATCGAAAAATCTCACGTTGCTAAGGTGCTAAGAAATCTCGTTGGAATTTTTGTTTCAAGAAATCTTGATGAAATCTCGTTGGTTTGAGGTTGCTAACATTGGAATCCTTGTAGGAATTGGTTGAAGATGTTATGAATTCTCTTTATATATTCTTAACGTCTGTTTTGTAATCTTTTCAATAGGAAAACATTATAAGACTACTTACTTGAATATCTAATGTCCAAATGAAGCCAAAATGCCAATCTTTTATGTCTTTACACGTAGAGGGATGTTGTGTCTTGTATTTAACACTTTAGCTTGCAACCTTTCAACTAGATTTATGAGTCACTTAATTTGAAGGGGGGAGGGAGCTCCCACATAATGCAATTTTAATCCTTATCCACTATATCCCTAATTAATTAGGTAATATCTCATTACCCAATAATTAACCAATTACCCACATAATTAAGATTATCTCAACTTACTTAAAATTCTACTCAATTTTAACATACCTTGTACACCTTATTATCATGGTCATGTATTACCTTGTATGGCACTAGTCCATAAGTACCGGGTATTATTGCTCGGACCATATTTTATCCCAAAACAACAACCTTCAATGAAGCTCATTTTCTTTGTGTCATTTACCATTTATCTTTCATGGAATTTACTTATTGCTTGTTATAAATAGCATAAATGCTTATTATCTTAAGAAAATCTCATCCCTGAGTCTACGTCGATTAACTGAAGACGAACTTTAAAGTATTAAAATGTGAGATGTAACAATCTAAGTCCTTTAGTTCTTGCTCATTACTATTTATCTTAAGAATGACGACCTAATCTGATCTCATACTTTGGAACATTTATCTGCCTATTGTTCATTCACCTTAATGTTGATCTATAATCTACCAATGATAACTTGAAACCACTTACGTAATACTTTGTCCTTAGGGCTCACTTCTCATCAGGGAACTTCTGAAGTTATTTGACTTATCCACCTAGGGACGATACAATACTTCATTAACCATATTTTATAGCATCCCAACGTAGCTCATCTTATGGGGGTATTCTAATCCCGTGCAATTCATTAAATCCAATTTTCACTAAACCATTACTCAATCGAAGGAGTAAATATCATCCATTTATCATTTATCACAATTACACCCTTATTCTACTACCAGGGCAGCATTCTCTCTTTTCCAAATGCTTCAAGTCTTAAACTCCTCCGAGTTTATTCAGGTTATACAGGTATTTCTATAACTTACGGAAACCATCGACTCTCTTGTTTTGATGGGCTTAATCCTAAGGCCTTACCTTTTCTTGTCACCTTCTTATTCACCTTTTCTTATCCTTACTCATGTTTACCTAAAACCTTATTGTTCTACCATACGTTAGCTTACGACCTACACATATCTATTTATACTACTCGCAACCTTCCTATAACTTGCTAGCATCATAGCTTTCCTTATATTATTCTAGAACCTCAAGCGCGACATCATACTCTATGTAACCCTTCTTTAGTCTCTTAACTAGACCTCCCGATATCTAGAAACTATACAATGGAAGATACGCTACTTACAACACCAATATCATTTTCGGATACCGAATCATAGTGCTTCTAGCACTCTACCTGAAGTATGGACTATACACAACCTTCTGCACTTGAGTATCTCGTACCTTCTTCACTATCACCTTACTTACCATTAAATATCGCATCGTATCTTTGTCTCTTTCATAACCTCCCTTCCACATAGGTAGGATTCACATCCACAACATGAAGCTCTACATAATACTTGCACCTCTTGTGCATACACAGTCTGGTGGAGCTTCATACTGACTTTTTATGAGGCTGGTGCTCTTGTAACTGCTTTATCATAGAGCCGTTATAGAATATGGTGGTTGTACTATCTCTTTTGTACCTTTGATATTAAGGGTGATTCTGCAGTGTTATCAACCCTGATTTCTATTATTATCTTGGTCTAGTAATCAGACTCCTCATTTACTTAGCCGATTAACTCTTTAGATTTCTCTTCTCTCTCAGCCTTTTTGTAGGCTTAAGCTATATTCCGATCTGCCGCTCAGGGTATAATCTACCTAAGGGTATGTTTTTGTGGGTTCTCTGGTCGTGTTCTATGAAACATAAAGAGAAAGACGATTTAAAACCCTATATATATCAACTTTTGAAAAGTCAAAGAGGTGTTTGCTTGGCACCCTATCATTGGCCTTTTTCTGATGCTTATATCTTTTTATCCGGATGTCTCATGAACAAACGGTTAAGAGCATTAGAAACAACATTCCAAGGCCTTAAATTTGGTATATAATATTTCCCAAAAATACCTGATATAAAACACGAAATGTATTGATCATAAAGCTTTAGTGACATACCTACTTGTGACCTATGCATTCTGCGCAGTCTCGCAAAAATCCACATATCTCTCTACTGTGATGTCATATCGAAGAACGGTTTAATGCATTAGAAACTAGAATTATAGATCTTCAATTTAGTATGCATATTATCCATAATTCTAGGTAAATTACGAGAGGCGCTCAGCTACATTTGACCTAATTTTCAGCATATTTATGAATGTAACTTATGATGATCTTTGCCAACTTTTGTTCCACAACTCGCTTGACTTCAAAACATAAACCATGACTATCATAAGAAAAAAGTAACTCAGAAAATAACATCCTTATCATTTTGAGCACCCTAGTTTCACCCCAAAAGTACATGTTACAACATTCCCAACTTGTCGAGTTTCGACGAAACTTATTTTCTTTAATTGGTTTAGCTTCTAAGCCTTCCAAGCCTCTTGGTACTTGCAGTCCATGATCTTAAATATTTGTATCCTCCAACTTAACATTATTAACTAACTTTGAGAACTTTTTGAAGATGATCTCATTTCAGAGCTTTCATCAATTGACTTACGACATACTCCCACGTACGAAACTATGGGGTGTAACATACCCATTCAAATGCATTGTCCAGAACAGACAAATAAAGTAACAACGACTTTCCTGGTTCGGGGGGAACCAACACTAATGTATTTGACTAGTACTCCTTAATCTTGTAGCAACATCCTTTTTCATCTGCTTGAATATAGGCTCATAGACTACCGTAGACTGGATATAAATCTGCTGATATGGTTTAACCTTCCAAGGAAACTCATCACGCCCTTCTTGCTCTTAGGCAGCGGTAGGTCTTGAATGGATTTTTCTTTGAAGTATCTAATTTTGTCCCTATCCTGATCACGATGAAGCCTAACAATTTTTTGACAAGGACTCTGAATGCACACTTTGCAGGATTCAACTTCAAACTATACCTCCGCAGACAATCGATGAGCTTCTTCAAGTTATTCAAATGCTCAACACTCTTTAGAGATTTGATGATGACATCGTCCACATATACCTTTATTTCCTTGTGGATCATATCGAGAAAGAGGGTCATCATGGCCCTCATTAAGTAGCACCGACATTCTTGAGGCCAAATGGCATGACCCTGTAGCAATATACTCCCCATGGTGTAGTGAACACTGTCTATCTGCATCTTCTTTATGCATCAGGATCTGGTGATACGCAGCAAAATAATCCATGAATGACTGTAGATTGCGCTTCGCACAATTGTCAATAAGGATAAGAATGTTTGCTTAAGGGAAATCGTCTGTCGGGCTAGTCTCGTTAAGATCTCGATAATAATACATATTATAATCTTCCTATCTTTCTTTGGTACCGGTACGACGTTTTCCAACCATGTGGGATAAACAGTGACTCTCACCATGTTATCCTCTATTTGTTTAGTGACCTCTTCTTTTATCCTCAAACTCAAATTTGGCTTGAACTTTTTGTGTTTTTGTTTAACTGGTAGTCTGGCAGGATCAATGGGTAATCGATCCGAGACAATGCATGTGCTCAACCCAGGCATGTCGATGTATTGTCGGAGGAGCTCGACCAGCTCTTCATTATGTTTTGCTTCCAAATATGATGATTCGAGTTTCCTTCACGTCTTCTTCACTTCCCAAATTCATTACTTCTATTTCTTCAAGGTTAGGCTTTTTCGGCTTTCCAACTGCTCGATCTCTTGTTGGAGGTTATCAGATATCTTTCTTTCGTCGTACTCCTCATAGTCCAGGTCATTTAGCTCGATTGTTTTGTTACATTTCATAATCACGGAACACATGTTTTTATCAGTTGATAAAGCGATAAATGGATTTTTTATGATTTTAAGAAAAGCAATTCTTTTATTTCATCAAAAGGAGAACGTCTGAGTGTTCTAGGAGGAAATTGACGAAAGTGGACAATCTTGGTTCAGGCCTCAACTGACCATGCATTTTTTTAATATTACTACAATTCCACACTACCAAGACTCCAGTGAACCAGAGATGGGTTAATAGTCTAATTCATCAAGTACTCTCCTTGTCCGGCATCCTAAATAATCGGTGTCTTGATATCAACTTCATCGCAACATTCCTCAATCATAGTCACGAATAATCTTTCCATTTCATCAACGATGTCATCCTCTGGTGCTGAGCTCTGACCCTAGCCTGGAACACGCTCTGGCACAAAAGCCTTCTTCCCACATCTACCATTGTAAGTATTTTAAGTCGAAAGTTGATACCCTAAGCCAACTCTACCCTTATGTCCCCTTGGCTCAATCGACGTTGTTGTCCCATCTGATCGGGGTACCAACCTGGTCCCTTTCCGGTACTCGTACTTCATCATTTCTCTCATTGCAATCTTTGATCAGTATGGAAACTGCATACCCATATTATGCTCAACCTTCTCTATTTCCGTGGTTTGCATGATCTCGGCTGCCTGAAAGGCGACCTTTTCTAATCCTTCTATGAATGAAACTATATATTCTAGCTAAGCTGACTTGCTTTATTCATCGTGAATCACGGTCTCTTGACAACCGCACTCGAATTTCATAAAATGATGGAGGGTGGATGGAACCGCCCCTGCTATATGTATCCATGGCCTTCCCAGCAACATGTTGTATGAAGATGAAATGTCTATTACTTAAAACAATATTGGGAACTCAACTGGTCAAAACTGCAGAGCTAAATAGATCCCTTCAATGATGTCTTTCTGCGACCCGTCGAAAGCTCTCACTCTCACATGGATTTCTTTCTCTTATCTCAAATGAATACCCAACTCTCGTAGAGTGGAGAGTGGGCAGAGGTTCACTCCGGATCCTCCGTCAACAAACACTCGGGACAATAGTGGTTGCTGTCAACGCCTCGTTAGTAGTGTTACTTGGCACAATCACTCCACTTAACACCTTCATCAAAGAATCTTTATGACTGTTAGGACTCTTTTGAAGATCCATTATTAATATATGTGCATGGGTTTTCTTCAACTATTCCTTATTCCTTCGTGGAATATTCTTTAAGCCGACATCTTCTTCCAAAATTCTACCGCCTCGACATCTGTTATGTTCCTCCTCAGAATCTACTCTCCACCTGGGTTTCTTCTGTTTACCTCCTCCGGAGCGTAACACCTTTTTGGCCTGATCATTCTATGGGCAGTTGTATAATCTGTCATTTTACCCTTTCCTTTCTGTTGGTATGTCCATGGAACCATATTGTATTCTCAATCTTCCTCGTGTCTGATGGCAGCGATGGATTGTTGTTGGTATTTCTGGACCATCGCCAGAGGTTTCAACTATACAATGATCAACAGAATTCTTTGAGGTGGAACCCTTACAGCTTCGATGTTTTCAATTGTGCTGATAATCCCTTTTGGGTCATAATCTTTGTCCAAAGTGATCATGTAGACTCCTTGGTTCCTATGGTTTCGCAGTGGGTTACGGTTCACACTTGGCAAAGCTGGGGTACATTTAGTCGCATCAAAGTACTTGGAAGGTTGCTAAAGAATTCTCCATTTAACTTGTTATATCAGTCTAGCCTCTCAAGCAAATGGGCTATGGGTTCAGCAATCGGGATGTAATTTTTGGGACCTCTTTCTTCAAAATTTGGGTGTGGTCAGGGTGCATAGGCGGGTCGTTTTAATGGGTGGTGGTTTGAATTGGAGCATATAGTCATGGTGGATTTGGGTTTATATGGGCACAAGGTGGGTTATATAGACGTTGGGGATTATAGTATGGTACTGTGTTGTATATAGGGGTGTGAGTAGGTTGGTGTGAATAATGGGTGTTCATAGGGGTAAGAGTTGTTTCTATGATGTGGACTAGACTGGTAATAGAGAACGATTGCTGATAATTCTTCCTTCTTCTTCTTTCCATTTCTTATCGAACCGGACTAGATTGTTTTGATTGTTTCTTGCAACACGACCATGGGTTGTATTTTGCTTGATTGAATGCCTTCCTCCAAAAAGTCTCCCATCTTAACAAGTTTAGGAAACTTCTGCCCCGTCATGCCCATCATCTTTTCAAAGTAAATTCCTTCTTGGGGCATGATGAAGTATTTGGTCAGCTCATTGTCATCTAGAGGGGGTTGAGTTTTGGAATCTTCTGACCTCCAGTGGCGTGTATACTCTTGAAATGATTCTTATGGATTCTTTTGCAAATTCATATGGGTGAACCTTTTTGGAGTAATTTCTGCATTTAACTAGAAATGGTTCATGAAGTCTTCTACCATATCTTGCTATTCTCTCTAGTTTCTGGGATCCTGGGAGGTGTACCAAGTGAGTGCCTCTCCTGTCAAACTCCTTATAAATTACTTCATCCTCAATTTCTCATTCATTCCTACTCTACCAGCTTGTCGCAGTAGGCCCTCAAGTGTGCATGGGGATCACTTGCCCATCAGAGATATGAGATTTTAGAGGATTATAAACCACCGGCATGTCCACATCAGTTTGTGTACATAAATCATCATAATCTAGGCTCTCGCACCCTCGAGCAACCTGAAGAATCTTCATTTGTTTCCTCAAAACTAGCGACTGTTCGGATACCAGCTCTTCCTCTTTATACTTAGCTTCCCTCTCTATTTTAGCATATCGATTGATTTCATAAGGCAACCTGACTGTGTCAGGCGCTGTGAAGGTGGATTCTGAAGTAGCATATAAGGGTGGAACATACCGCTCATGTGTAATATTATGTGCCGCAGGTATGTGCTACTTGTAATTGTTGGAAAAGGTGACAACATCACAAGGAGGGGTATGAACCGTGTTAGTAGAAATTAGTGGATTTTGCAACGTCTTGACATAATATGGTACATAAGTGTATGTATAGGAGGATTTGGTGGGGTTTCCGGAGTTACTGGGGGTACAACTTGGGTTGTAGTGACTGTAGTAGAGATATTATTTGCTTGGAGGGTAGTTTAAAGGAGATGATCAGAGACCAAGTCTTGTGAAGCGAAACGGGGTGGTTGTTGGAGCATCGACACGGCAAGATGCGCCAATTCTCGAATATGTGTCCTTAGTGATTCCATGTCTTGTGCCATCCTAGCAACATGCTCATCATTTCGAGTATCATTCTTTTCCTCTGGTTGCCCCGGTTTGTCAGCTTTCACCATAACTTTTTCGTTCGGGTCATTAGTGGCATACATCTTCCCTTTGATCTCAGGTTGTATGGTGGTTCAACCAGTTTTTTGAGTCAACACAAACCAATCTCTGTTTCGGGGAATAATAACAATGTAATGCAAGAAATAAAGAAACGAAGACCAGAAGTCATTTTCAGCTATTGCACAAATATGAGCACGTAGAGAAGTTAGTTCACATATTCAAATAAGCGTGTGTCCCAATATGCGAGAGACCTCTCTTTGCCAGAGGTAAGCCTATGTCGCGAATGTTCGACGAATAACCAAATTTTGACACGTTTAGATCCGGAGCAAACCTTTGGTTTTTCATTAATGGTATTTGGATTATAACATGCGAAAGCGATGATTACAACATTGTTTTCCAACATTCATAAGATTACATGGGCTTAAAAAGTTTCCCTTAGGGAAATGAAATGGGTACAAGATAAAGGGCGTAAAATGGGCGGGAGGGGGGGAGGGCGGGGGCCGAGGGGGGGGGGAGACACTAGTAGTCATCCTCGGAATCATCTGCCCAATCTTCTTCCTCATGGTCTTCCTCAAATTCTTCTTCTTCCTCATTATTGCTATATTCGGGCTCTTCTTCTGGGCCTCTTCTGGTTCTGTTGACAATCAATTATGACCCTCCTTTTAAAATTATTTTATTTACACTTATTAATTTCCAATAAATATGTTAAATGTATTTTCTAATTAATAATACCTATTTTTAAGTAATTAATGGTGCTAATTAGTAATTTGACATTATATAATTATAAAATATTATCTTTACTGTTTAACTATTTTTCAAACTGTTAAAATAATTTCCATATTGATCACATAGATATATAGTTAATTTAATAAGTTATTTCTCAATTTTTGGCAACATAGCCTATTATTTCAAAATGAATTCGAAAATAGTATAGCAAATAGGAAAATAAGATATTGGGTAGATAATTAATTGATTGCAGTAATTAGTAGTGTATTTGATTATTGTAATTCTACTATATTTTATCGGAATTATTTAAATCTAATTAAATTAATCTTTCAAGGGATAAAGACCAAATGGCTACATTTATAATTGTGAAATTAAATACAAAATGGATATTCTTTAAATTATTTTTAGCCCAATACCCAAGACCAAATGAATTTGATCCAGTCCAAACAATACCATCTCATCCACTTTGGCAATCCGCCTCTACCTCTGCGAACCAACCATACCGTGCCTGTCACAACTCTAATTACCCTCCGAAGGATGTCGTGATGGCGCCTAGTCTCTACGACTAGGTAAACCTTAAAGTTAATAATAACCTGACAAAAATAATTTATAAAATTTTGAAACAAAGCTGAATAACTTATGAAAACTTCTGAAAACAGAATCAACAACAATACACTCCCACAATCGGTGGACCTGAGTCATAAGCACAATAGACTGAAACTAGAATATCTACTACATCACCGTCTGAAAGAAAATACAACACGAAATAAGAATAAAGGAAGGTCACTCTGAGTCCTACGGACGCCAAGCAACGATACCTTGAAGTCTTTGCAAAGCAGCTAACATATGATCATTAACGACTGGCACGAGCAAAAGTACCTGGATATGCACAAAAATGTGCAGAAGAGTACTATGAGTACATCACGGTGGTACCCAATTAGTATCAAGCCTAACCTCGGTAGAGTAGTGACGAGGCCAGGTCAAGACACCTACTGGGATATAAACAAACAGTATGAAACATAATTACGCTAAATAATGGAAAGCAGAGAAATAATTGATGTGAAACAGTTAATAGCATGAACAAATACCGGAGTTGTAAGCATAGAAATAACACAAAGAAATAAGTTAAGGAGAACCACAATGATCATGTACGAATAAGAACTAACAAAAACAAGGAAGAACGAAACAAAAAGAATCATAACGAGGTACCGCCTCGTGTACAATAAGAATCAGCACTGAGGTACCGCTTCGTGTATACATATCAAGAATCACAACCGAGGTACCGCCTCGTTTTCACAATTCACAATCTCAATCAGAATCCTTCCTTATGCCGCCGCGTGACCTTAAATTTGAAATATGTTTTGAAAACAATTATCCATAAATAGCTATATGCATTTTTTCCCAGCTTATGACGTCGCGTGGCTTCACCTAATTACCCTACAACCAACACGAACATAAGTCCCACCTTATACCTCTGCATTCATATTAAGATCAAGCCTTATACTACCGTATGTGCGTCAATACCACATAAAAATAACAACTCTCACCACAAGTGCCCATATATCATAATTTGCCAACAATCAACAATATTAATGTTTGCACGACAATAGCCCACGACTCTACCACAACATGTACAAGAACATCAACAACAACAATGAATGTAAAATTCTCAACAAGAAAGATATCTTAACAATGATCAAGATCGCTTAAAAATGATACGGCTTCCATAACTTCAATTCCAATAACTCAACGATAAGAAAGATAATGTGTAACTACGAACCAAATAACTCACAATGTAAGGAATATCATGAATTCAAATGAAAATAATAGCAACAAAAGAGATAACTAGTAACAGTGACCTCAATCAATAATAACCAAGAATGAAAGAGATGGCATATATCAAATAAAGGAGCAACAAGTTCAACTAAAGCATAAGATCAATTTATCAAGTAGGATATAGAACAAGTGTTAAAAAAATCAATTAAGGCATATGAGGATAGAATAAGACAAAAAAGAATAGATTGAGTACGAGAATTTAGAAAATGATATGGCAATTCAAACCATGGAAATAGTCTAAGTAGTATAAACCGGTCAAATTTAACATACAACCCGCAGAGTTCACATAGCACAAATGAATCAATCAATACCAATCATAAAGGGTAGTTACCCAATGCAAAGTTAGGCAAGATACTTATCTCAACTAGGCCAATTCAACACTCAGAAAAAAGCTTTTTCCCTTGAAATTCTCCTCCACATTCCTCAAATCTAACCAAAACCGACTTAATATCATCAAACAATGCTAGGTAATTCAATTACATTAGATAAATCTAAGATCTTTACACTTTTTTCATAAAGTTAATAAAACTCAACTCGAGGCCCACTTGGTCAAAACCCAGGTCCAATGGTAGATTCTGACCACCCCTGACCGCACAAGTTTATATATGTGATAAATTTCAAAATCCGTACAAATCGACTCTCAAAACTCAATTTCTTATTCTATAAAAACTTGATAAGGTTTCACAAATTCTCACTTGATTCACATGATTTTGATGTTAAAATCTAAGATATATTGATGGAATATGATTGGAAATGGTTTAGAATCACTTACTTAATGTTTGTAGGTGAATATCCCCTCTCCAAATCGCCTCCCACCGAGTATAGGGTTCATAAGTGAGAGATTGTTTTCAAAAATCCCGTCTCCTAGAACCTTGACAGCCTCAGAAACATCACAATTGCGAGATGGACCTAACCGCAAAAGTGAACAATTATTCGCAATTGCGAACATAGTCAAAATCCTGTTGTCTTCGCAAATGCGAAGGGAAAGTTTCAATTGCGACATCTACCCCTATTGTCACCTTCGCAATTGCAAGGCTAATGGTCGTGTCACAACCCAAAATCCCACCACATCATTGTGATGGCACTTAGTCTCTAAGACTAGGTAAGCCAACTACAATTACATTCCAAGCCTTTTTCTTAAACATATAATTTAATACAAGTGTCGAAACCAAAAGCGGAAAAAATATAAAAACCTCCCAAGACTGGTTATACTGAGTCATGAACTCTAACTGAATACACGCAATGATCCCAAGGATTGAGTATACAATACTGTTTGAATAAGAGTAACAGTACAATAAAAATGGAAAGACTCCAAGGGACTGTGCCGGCCAAGCAGCCCTACCTTGAGTCCTTGCGATCAACACCCTAACTCTGCCTGAGTCTGATATCTTCAAAACCTAGATCTGCCTAAAAATGTGCATAAGTGTAGTATGAGTACACCACAGTCGGTACCGAGTAAGTATCAAGACTAACCGCGGTGGAGTAATGACGAGGTACAGTCAAGTGACTCTCTAGTCTAATAACCTATGCAACATATCATACAAAATATAACAAAAACAGATAGCAGTGATAGCAAATAATCAACTAGTGACTTAAATAAAAAGGCAACAAGTACACCATAAATATTGCTCACACGAATAATAAAGACAAGTACAACCAATTAATCGAGTCCTTCAAAATATATATCATTTCTGTATAAGGTTTCCAAATAAAATCCTTAGAATGTAATCATATCAATTAAATATATCCCAAATATACTTCCTCCAAATAAATATCTTACGAATTTAAATCTTTCAAATAAATATCTCCCAATATTACTCTTTCAAATAGATATCTTTCGTATATAATTGTCTTAAATAAAACATTTTGAATATAATTCTTTTAAATAAAAATCTTTCGAATATAATTCTTTCAAATAAAACCTTTCGAATATAATTCTTTCATGTAAACCTTTTTCTTTCGAATAATATTCTTTCAAATAAAAGCCTTTCGAATATAATTCTTTTAAATAAAAACCTTTCCTTTCGAATACATTTATTTCAAATAAAAATATTTTGAATATAATTCTGATAAATAAAACCATTCAAATATAATTATTTTAAATAAAACCTTTCGAATATAATTCTTTCGAGTGAAATCACCGACTAACACCTCACTTCATAATCCTAAAAATCTCGAGACTCAGCCCACTTTCATATCTCACGGCACCTCGTACCCATATTTCTATCCAACTGTATGGGCAATTCACAAAATAGAAGACATAATAATATAATGAAATGGCTGAGGAGAGAACGACGAGTACTTTACACATAAGTAATAGCACAACAAATAAAGGTAAACAATAGGGGCACTCCTGAGATATTTCCTCGTAAACCCAAATGTAAATGCTCAATAGGGGGATCTCCGAGGTACCGCCTCGTTGTCCCAAATGAAATATGCAAGACAGGGGGATCTCCCAAGGTACCACCTCGTAGTCCCAAAGTAAATATGCAAGAGAGAGGGATCTCCTGAGGTACCGCCTCGTAGTCCCAAAGTAAATAAGTGGTACAGGGGGATCTTCTGATGTATCGCCTCATATTACCAAAGTAATTATGTTGTACAGGGGGATCTCCCGAGTAAACGCCTCGTAGTCCCAAAGTAAATATGCAGAAGCAAAGACGAGAAACTAACTCAGCAAGAACAACCTCTTCTTAAATCCATGTTTTGTAATATATTAACGCCTCAATTTAATCTTATATACTTCATTATTTGCAGATGGAAAGTCTATAATGTGATTATTTCAAAGAAATAACAAATCAACAAACACACAAATTCACAAAAAAATCCAAGTGGCTATCACACACTATTATCACATAAATTACAAACTAGACAAACAACAAATGAGGCATGACAATAAAGGATTTAATAAGTACCAACCATTTTCAATTTAATACTTAAGGGTGTCTACGAATTTTAACCGACAAAATTTTCACATATAAATCAAGTACGTACTCGTCACCTCGCGTACACGGTTTTCACATTATAGAAATAGCAAATACAACTCAATGCCTAAAGGGTAATTCCCCCACTCAAGGTTAGGAAACATACTTATTTTACACAGTTAGGCCGATATTCCAAAATAGCATTCTTGCTTGAATTGACCTCCGGACAGCTCAAATCCCAACCCACATAGTGAAAATCGCTCTAAAATCGTTTCAATCCGAGCTTCATAGATCCAAATATGTTAAAATGGCCAAAACACACGTTTGAATCCGTCCAGGGAAGTTGCATTTGACATTTGAGACTTATAAATTGCATTTGACACATGAGATTTTACCTCAGACCCAGAAAAGCAGCATTACCAACCTTTAGGAAATAAATTATAACTTTCTTAGAAAATGTCCAAATGATTAATGGTTTAACTTTATGGAAACTAAAACCAAGGGATATAACGTTTATGTTTTGTTAATTTCCCAATTCCTTATAGATTACGATATATGGTCTCCCAAAGTCAGCGATGTGCCGCAGAAATTTCTGGGATGCACATTGTTGTAGTCAAAATCTTCAGTATCAGCCTTCAGTCAATCGATCATAACTCTCTGTACAAATATCCAAATGATGAATTTTTTATTTATATGGAAACTAAAATCAAAGGTCTATAACTTTCATGTTTTGATAATTTCCAGATTCCTTATAGATCGTGATATAAGCTTCCAAAGTTAGCTCTGCGCATCAGACATTTCGCACACTGCTTTAAAAACCAACAGTTAAAAATAGCTTAAAAGTGATCTGAAACTACTCTGAAACTCACCCGAGCCCTTCGATACCCCGTCTGAATACACCAACAAGTCTCAAAACATGTTATGGACTTAGTTGAGGCCTAAAATCACATCAAACAACACTAAAACACAAATCACACCCCAATTCAAGCCTAATGAAACTAAGAAATTCCAACTTCTACATTTGATGTTGAAACCTATCAAATCAAGTCCGATTGACCTCAAAGTTTGCACACAAGTCATAAAGACATAACGGACCTGTTCCAATTTCCTGAATCAGATTCTGACCCCGACATCAAAACACTCTCAGTCAAACTTCCGAATTCCATTTTTCCAACTTTCGCTAAAATGCTTCAATTTATTCTACGGACCTCCAAATCTAATTTCGTGCATACGTCTAAGTCCGAAATCACCATTCAAAGCTATTGAAATCATCATAACTCCTTTCCGGAGTGGTTTTCTAAACAGTCAAACTCCGGTCAACGCTCTTCATTTAAGCTTCAAAAATGAGAGTTGTTCTTTCAATTTAATTCTGAATCTTCCGAAAATCAAACTCGACCGCACACGCAAGTCATAATATGTATTACGGAGTTTCTCAGGATCTTAAGTCACTGAATGATGCATTAATTCTTAAAATGACAAGTCGGGTCGTTACAGCTCGCAATTGCGATAATTGAGCACCAACACACCCAGCAGTTTATTTTAGGTTCAAAATCATTCTGATACATGTCCAGAACTCATCCGAGCCGTCGGGGCTCCAAACTAAACATCCACACAAGTCTAAAAATATCATACAAACTCGCTCGAACGATCAAAACGCAAAAATAACATCTTGAACTACAAATTGGACACTAATACACATGAATTTCGAAGTAAAGTCCAAGAATTTCTAAAAATACAACTAAACATCTGAATTCTGTCAAATAAACTCCAAACAACAGAAAGTTTTGCGGGCAAGTCCAAATACCATAACAGACCTATTCCAAGTCCCAAAACCAAATTCCGAACTCGATAGCCAAATGTCAACATACTGTCAAACTTTTCAACTTCAAATTGCCAAATTTTGGCAAATCAACATAAATCAACCTACGGACTTCCAAAATCAATTCTGCACATACGCCTAAGTAAGAAATCACAATACAAATCTATTGGAGCCATCAGAACACAATTTCGGGGCCGTTTTCACAAAATTCAATGTTTGATCAACATTTCTAATTTAAACTTCAAAGTCAAGCATCAGGGGGTCCAAATCAACCCGAAAGCTTCCCGGAACGGAACTAACAAATCCTGCAAGTCACAAAATCATAAACACACGTGTTTGAAGCATAAAAAGGGGTAACAGGGTGCAATTACACAAAATAACCGATCGGTTTGTTATATTCTCCCCTTCTTAAAAGGAATGTTTTTCCTTGAACGTGTATAAGGACATACTTGAAGTGGTGAGTAGATGACGATAGCGACTCCGCATGTCGTGATCGGTCGCCCAGGTAGCCTCCTTGACCAGATGACCCCTCAATTGAACCTTCACTGAAGCAATGTCCTTTGATCTGAACTTCTGGATTTGTCTATCTAAGATAGCCACCGGATCCTCAATATAAATCAAATCCTCGTCTAATTGGACTGTGTTGATGTCTAAAACATGAGACGGATCACCATAATACTTCAGAAGCATAGAAACATGGAACACCAGATGAACCGGAGATAAACTGGGTGGTAATGTCAGCTTGTAGGCCACCTCACCAATCCTCTCAAGGATCTCAAAAGGTCTGATATACCTAGGGCTAAAATTTCCCTTATTCCTGAACCTCATCATACCGTTCATGGGTGTAACCTGGAGCAAGACTCGCTCTCCAACCATGAGCGCAACATCGCAAAGCTTCTGACCTGTATAACTCTTCAGTCTAGTTTGGGTTGTACGAAGTCAATCCTTGATCATCTTGACCTTCTCCAAGGCATCTCGAATCAAATATATGCCTAATAACTTAGCCTCTCCTGGCTCAAACCAACCAATTTGAGAAAGACATTGTCTACCATATAGGGCCTCATAAGGAGCCATCTAAATACTCGATTGGTAGTTGTTAATGTAGGCAAACTTCGCAAGTGACAAGAACTGATCCCAAGAGCCCCCAAAATCCATACGCAGGCGCGAAGCATATCCTTCAATATTTGAATGGTGCGATCGGGCTGTCCGTCCGTCTGGGGTGCAATGATATACTCTACTCAACCTGTGTGCCTAGCTCATTCTATACCGCTCTCCAGAAACGCGATGTAATTACGTACCCCGATAAGAGATGATGGATCCCAGCACACCATGAATTTGAACAATCTCTCGAACAACGAAGTCCACGGTGATACACTTCCACTTCCACTCGGGAATCTCAAGTTGCTGAAGCAAACCACCTGGCCGCTAATGCTCATAATTCACCTGTTGACTATTTAGGCACCGAGCTACATACTCCACTATGTCTTTCTTCATCATCCTCCACCAATAGTGCTGCCTCAAGTCTTGATAAATCTTAGCGGCACCTAAATGAATGGAGTACCGCAAACTATGGGCCTTCTAAATAATTAACTCACGCAAGTCTTTCACATTGGGCACACATAACTGTCAATGCATCTGCAACACATTGTTATCTCCGGTAGTAACCTCCTTGGCATCTCCGTGTTGAACTGTGTCCTTGAGAACAAGAAAATGGGTGTCGTCATACTGACACTCTGTGATACGATCATATAGAGAAGACCGAGAAACCACGTAAGTAAGAACCTCAACTAGGCTTCGAAACATCCAATCTAACAAACGGGTTGGCTAAGGCCAGAACATCCAATGTTGATGGCCTCTCTATTGCCGGTAGATATGCTAAACTACCCAAACTCTCTGCCTTTCGACTCAAGGCACCAACCATCACATTATCCTTATGAGATTATATAGGATAGTGATATTATGGCCCTTAAGCAACTATAACCACCTCCACTACTGCAAGTTAAGATCTTTCTATTTGAACATATGTTGTAGACTCCAGTGGTTGGTAAAGACCTCACAAGGGACACCATACAAATAATGCCGCTAGATTTCAATGCGTGAACAATGGCTGACAACTCCAAGTCATGGACTAGATAATTATTCTCATGGGTATTAAGTTGTCGAGACACGTAGGCAATCACCCTACCGTATTGCATCAATATCGCGCCAAGGACAACACATGATGCATCATAATTCCCAGTATAAGACCCCGAGCCTGTAGCAACACCAACATTTATGTTGTAGTCAAAGTAGTCTTGACTTTTTGAAAGCTTGCCTAACACTCCTCGGACCATCTGAAAGGAGTGCCTTTCTGGGTCACTCTGGTCATAGGTGCAGTAATAGATGAGAAACCCTCTACGAATCGACGATAATACCCATCCAAACCAAGGAAACTCCGGATCTCGATGGATGAAAATAATCTAGGCCAACTCTGCACTGCTTCAATCTTCTTCGGATCTACCTTGATCGCCTCATTCGACACCACATGACCCAAAAATGCAACCTAATCAGGCAAGAATTAACACTTTGAGAATTCTGCATACTACTTTTTCTCTCTCGAGGTCTGGAGCACGATCCTCAGGTGCTTCTCATGATCTTCCCGACAGCGGGAGTACACCAAGATGTAGTCAATAAATACAATGACGAATAAATCAAGATAAGGCTGGAATACACTATTCATCAGGTGCATAAAGGTTGTTGGGGTGTTGGTCAGCCCAAATGAAATCACAAAGGACTCGTTGAGACCATACCGAGTCCTAAAGGATGTCTTTGGAATATATGGATCCCGAATCTTGAATTGATGATAACCTGACTGCAAATCAATCTGTGAGAACACTCAGGCACCATGTAGCTGATCAAATAAGTCATAAATGTGTGGAAATGGACATGTGTTCTTCACCATAACCTTGTTCAACTGCCAATAATTAATGAACATGCACATAGAACCATCCTTCTTCTTCACCAACAAGGCTGGAGCACCTCACAGCGACACTCTAGGCCGAATGAAACCCTTATCAAGAAACTCTTGAAACTTCTCCTTTAACTCCTTCAACTCGTCTAGTGCCATATGATATGGTGGAATAGAAATCGGCTGAGTGCCTGGCAACAACTCAATACCAAAATCGATATCCCTATCAGACAGCATGCCCGAAAGATCCGCTTGAAATACATTTGGAAAGTCTCTCACTACCGAAACTGACTCAACTGTAGGAGTATCGGCACTAACATCTCTCACAGAGGCTAGATAAGCATCACACCCTTCTCAAATATATGTTGAGCCTTTAATAATGATACAACCCTGCTAGGAATGTAATCCAATGCACCCCTCCACTCAAATTGTGGTATACCTGGCATAGATAGCGTCACAGTCTTGGTGTGACAATCTAGAATAGCATGATGGGCGACAACAAGTCCATTCCCAAGATAACATCAAAGTCTACCCTACTAAGTAATAGTTGATCATTTGTGGTCTCAAAACCACCGATAAAAGCTAAACACAACTGATACACATGGTCCACAAAAATAGAATCTCCCTCTGGTGTGGACACATGAACAGGAGAACTCAAAGAATCCTGTGATGTATCCAAATACAGAGCAAAGTAAGATGACATATATGAATAAGTGGATCCCGGATCAAATAAGACTGATGCATCATATGGAAAACTAGAACCATACATGTAATGATTGAGTTTGAAGCAACTACCTCTGTTCTAACCGAAAAAAGCATAGAATGTGGCATGGCCTTTCCCTCTAGAGTGACCTATACTCGTCAGTCCCTCACCCTTAGCTGGCTGTGTTGGTGGAGCGGCAACTGGGGCAGTAACCATGGCCTGAAAAGTTTGTGGACCTGACTGAATCTGTGGAGCCTGAGTAGTTCGTGGAGGTGCACCCCTATTGAGTATAGGGAAGTCTCTAACTATGTGACGGGTATCACCACACTCAAATAAAGCTCTCGAGCCTAGTCGGCTGGACTAACCTCTCAAGGCACCACATGTAGAGGAGGAACGAGAAGTCCCTCTACATCCCTTCAGACGGTAAGAAAATACTGCACTAGAAAGTGGTTGAGCAAAGTGTGAAACCTGAGACCTCGAAATACCCGGATCACCACTATAAGCTTGAAGTGTTGAGTGAGCTGGACGACTCACATAGCCTCTACCATGACGAATTGTAGATGCAGCGTGGCCATGTAATGACCCGGTCTGTCATTACGTAGAACTTGCATTTTTATTGCTTTCATTGACTTGTCATGGATTGGTTATTCTATTATTGATGTGTTAGAGTCGATAGGCTTGAAATCAGAATGGTTAAATGAGAATTCAGTAACTTAGTCTTTAAAGATAGCCTTATAATGGGAAAAGTCAACTCAGAGTTGAATTATTGGGAAACGACCTTGGAAAGCGGATTTTATGGTTCGGATAGCTTTGTTAGGTGATTTGGGACTTAGGAGTGTGTTAAAAATATTTTTGTGATGTCTGGTGTAGAATTAGGCTTGAATTGGCGAAAGTTGGTTTTTGGTGATTTTCGGTCGGCAGTGGAAAATAGGCTATTGGAGTCGAAATAAAATTCCGGAAGTTGGAACAGGTTCGTAATGTCATTTTGGATATGTCTGTAAAATTTCAGGTCAATTGGAGTTGTTTTGGATAGTTTCGGCGTCGTTGGTGGAATTTAGGAATTTCAAAGTTCATAGGCTTGATTTTGATGTAATTTTGGTGTTTTCGTGTTGTTTTTGGTGTTTCGAAGGCTCGACTAAGTTGGAATAATGCTACGGGGTGTGTTGGTATGTTTGGTTGGGGCCCCAATGGGCTCGGGATTGGTTTTGGGTGGTTAATGGGATGTTTAGAGTGACTTTGGTAAATCTGCAGGTTGCTGTTGCTGGTGTTTTCGCACCTGCGGAAAGGGAGCCGCAGGTGCGGTTCAGCAGCAGCGGACTGGCCTCCGCAGGTACTAGATTTGGCTAAGTGGGGAGTGGTCCGCAAGTGCGAGGAATTTGTCGCACCTGCGATGTCGCAGGTGCGGAAGGAGTATCGCAGGTATGGAATTGGGAGACCCCATGGGAGATCACATGTGCGGAAGGAGCATCGCACCTGCGAAGCCACTGGTGCGGCTAATGGTCCGCAGGAGCGGAAATGACTTGCAGAACAGTATATAAAGGCCTCCGCAAAAATTCTCTTATTTTTCACCATTTTGCATGCGGGAGGAGTCCTTTAAAGGCGATTTGGAGAGGGAAACTCAAGATTCTTCAGCAAAGGTAAGTTATTTTGTTTCTAACATCGTTCCTATGCTATTTTGTTTGGATTAGGCTTGAAAATTTAAGGATTTGAGTAGGAAAAGGTTGGGAAGAAGGGGGTGGAGAATTGGAAATTCTTCTGAAGTTTTGAGTAGGCAATTGTGATTCGATTTTGATGATTTTGGTATGAGTAGAATCGTGGGAGGACGAGGTTTCTAGTGATGTAAAAATTATCGAATTCTGAGGCATGGGCCCAGGGCTCGAGTTTGGCCGAATTTCGAGATTTTTGTGTAATTTGATAGTTTGATTGGGTTGTGTTCCTTGGTTATATATTGATGATGTTAAACTAGTTTTGGCTAGATTCGGAGCAATCGGGAGCCAATTCTAGGGGCAAGAGCATTGCAAACTAGTGTTGCGGCCCGGTAGAGGTAAGTAATGGTTATAAATCTTGTCCTGAGGGTATGGAACCCCGGATTACATATTTTCTCACTGATTTTTAGAAAGGCGCACATGTCGGATGACGAGTATGTGGCGCGTTCTGATTTTCAAATTGGACTAGGTCCTCTCCGCGACAACTAATGAGTTGCATATTTACTCAAAACCTTATGTTAAATTATGTTCTAAAGATTTGTGAAATATTTGGGCTATAAGCCGTGTTTGGGGCCTCATGTCGATCTGTTTTATACCCTTTGAGGGATTTTTACTGTTGTTTTCCTCACTATTTATTGATAATTTTAGTCAGCATCATTGTGCATACTGTTGTTTTTTGAAACTTAGCCTGATTTACACTACATTAGCATAAAAATGATGTTTTGGGTCGAGTACCCTGTTTTACTGATTCGCTCAAGGGGCCTTTTGAGTGGTTCCACCGAGTGTGGCCGAGGGCCAAAAGTGATGGTGAGGTGCTGAGTAATATTAGCGCTTGGGCTGAAGGAGCCCCTTCGGAGTCTGTACACACCCCCAGTGAGCGCCCCGAGTGCCGAGTGACGAGTGATTGGGAGGCATGAGTGACTATGAGGTGCTGAGTGATTGTGAGGTGCTGAGTGGTTGTGAGGCATGTCCGAGGGGCTGATTATGAAACAAATTTTTGCCCGACGGGCTACTTATGATTTTTACTACATTCATTTGCATACCAAATCCTTTGTTTTAAAGTTGTTAAAAATGTGCATTCTTTAAAGGACTTTTTCTGAAGTTGATTTTAAGGCGTGATGATTTCGTATATATATGTTATACTATTGGAATGTAAGGTTGTGTATATTGTGACTTGATGGCATTGATTTTATATGTTTCCTTGCTACTTAGACTTGATTTATTTTCATTACTACTGAATTGGCGTACTCACATTACTCCCTGCACCTCTGTGTGCAGATTCAGGAGCAGATATCGAGCATTAGTCTTTATTCCGCAGCGTAGCCGGATTTGTGGGATATAGAGGTAGCTGTTCAGTGTTAGCAGCATCTCTGTTTTCCCTTCTTGTTGTATTTAGCTTTGGTTCGAAGGTTTTGTATTATTATAGTTTATTTTGGCTTATTTCTCTAGATGCTCGTGACATGTTGGCTCCGGGTTTTGGGGATGGCAGTATTGTATCATATTGGCCTGTTGTATTAAGAAATTTTCTGTTTATTTTTATGAAATTCTTGAAATTTTAACGGGATTTTCAAAAGAAATTACGAACATGTGGTGGTCGGCTAGCCTAGTTTCACGATATGCGCCATCAGGGCCGGTTAGGATTTGGGGCCGTGACAGGCCACCACTAAATCCTCCCGTACCTCGAGGCCTCTTGGCTTCCCTGTCCTCTCTCTCACGGCCCCTATACCCTCCAACCTCCATGCAATCTCTACCACCTGCTGATATGGGGAATTTTTCTCCAACTCTCGACACATGCTGAACCTTACACCATAAGTGGACCCCTCGATAAATCAACGACTCGATCTCTGACTGTAGAAAACAAGGTAGGTGCATGTATGGACAAATCACTAAATCAAACAGCATATGCCAACACTGTCATAGTACCATGGCATAACTGCTCAAACTGTGCTGCCCAAATCACGGGCTGAACTGGAACAACAGGTTGTATAAGAATAACCTCTAAGACCTGATCAACCTGGACCTGTTGCTCTAGGGTACGGACCGCGGGAGTGTGAGCTCCTCCCCTAGCCTGAGATGTGGCTGGTGCAAGTGGAATTAACCCCACTTGAGGTAAAGTACTAAACATTCTCAAGAACTGTGTGACAGCCTATTGAACTGTTAGGGTGGCAACAGATGCCTCGCGTGCCTGTCCCCCAACTAGAGTTACAGGTGACTCTTCTGTCGCAGATCGGGTAGGTGCTCTAGCTGAACCACATACCCCTCATCAGCCTTTGCCCCGGCCGCAGTGTGTCGCAGCTCTAGTAGGGGGCGCGGGTGATTGATCGTCAGATGATCAGTGTGTGTCCTCAACATTAGTGAGAGAATAGAAAGTCAACGATTCCGTTTTTGAAGTCAACCAATTTGCATGATATGGAATAAAAAAATGATGTTTTCCTAAAAGTTCCATAGCCTCTCGAAGGTAAGTAAAGACGTCTCCATATCGATTTACAAGACTCTACTAAACCTGCTTATGACTCGTCACACCTATGAAACTAGTGCTCTAATACCAAACTGTCATGACACCATTTTCCCTTTGAAGGATGTCGTGATGGCACCTAGTCTCTACGACTATGTAAGCCAAACAGTTAATAATAACCTACCAGAAATAATTTATAAAATACTAAAACAAATCTGGATAACTTATTTAAACTTTCAAAAACAGAATCAACAACAATACACTCCCTAAGACCGGTGGATATGAGTCATAAGCTCTACAGAGTAAAACTTGAATATTTACTACCTCATTGTCTAAAAGAAAATATAGTAGGAAATAGGAATAAACGAATGTGACTCCGAGGCCTGCGGACGCCGAGCATGCATATCTTAAAGTCTCCATAAAGTAGCTAATAGATGATCACTAACGACTGGAACGAGCAGTCGTACCTGGATTTGCACAAAAATATGCAAAAGCGTAGTATGAGTACACCACAATGGTACCAAGTTAGAATTGTAAAGACCCTGCCGTCGTTCCGTGTGATTAGCCCCATTTCCCTCGTTTATGCTTTATCATATATTTCTTAGCCTGATTATGTTGTGTTGGGTCAGTTGGTTTGGGTTCGGGGTGGCTGTTGTGAGAACAGAGGCACTTAGTCTCTTAAATTAGCCTTAATAGTTGAAAAACTCAACTAGGAGTTGACTTATTGGTAAACGACATCGAAATGCAGATTTTATGGCTCGGATAGCTTCGTTAGGTGATTTGGGACTTAGGAGTGTGTTCGAAATGAAGTTTTTGTGTCCGGTGTAGAATTAGGCTTGAATTGGCGTAAGTTAGTTTTTGGCGATTTCCAGTCGGCATTGAAAAATAGGCTATTGGGGTCAGAATGGAATTCCGGAAGTGGGAGCAGATTCGTAATGTCATTTTGGATGTGCAAAATTTCAGGTCAATCAGATGTGTTTTGGTTGGTTTCGGCATCATTGGCGAAATTTAGAAATTTCAAAGTTCATAGGATTGAATTTGATTTAATTTTGGTGTTTTCATGTTGTTTTTAGTGTTTCGAAGGCCCGACTAAGTATGAATGAGGTTATGGGGTGTGTTGGTAGGATTGGTTGAGGTCCCGGGGGCCTCGGGTGTATTTCAGATGCTTAAACGGGCACTTTTTATCATTAAAGGAGTTTGATGTTTTCTGCTGTTTTAACACCAGTGATTTCTTCAATGCGATCGCGTGGATTCATCTGTGATCGCGTAGAATAAAAGAGTGGGGCAGGAATTTTTGTTCTATGCGATCGCGTGGTATGGACGCGATCCTTAGGTTGGACAGGTGAAGCAGTTCGATCGCGTGGACTTTGGTGCGATCGCGTAGTGGTTCTGAGGCGCATGTGTGGGATGGAGGTTTGTTCTATGTGATCGCGTGTGTTGGTATGAAATCCCATAGGGTGTTCTGGGTTGTGCATCGGGATCGCGTGCGTTGAGTCGCGATCGCACTAAAGGGACTATAAGTTCTGGGCAGAATGTTTTAAAGGCCATATTTACGAGATTAGCTCAATATTTCCACCATTGTTGAGCATGTTGAGAGCTATTTGAGAGGGTTTGAAGAACAAATCAAAGGGGCTCACTTGGAGGTAAGGTTTCCAACTTCATAACTCGTTTCTATGTCATTTTCTAAGTAATTAAAGCGAAAAATTGTTGGATTTAAAACCTAAAATTGGGGAAGTTGAGTGCATGGAATTGGGATTTTCTTTTGAGGATTTGAGTGGGCAATGGGGGTCCGATTTTGGTGTTCTTGGTATGTATAGAATCTTGGGATGACAAGGATTCTAATGATGTAAATTTTATCGAATTTCGAGATGTGGGCCCGGGGCTCGGTTTTGGCCGAATTTCGAGAATTGTGTCTAACTTGATAGTTTTCGATTGGGTTGTGTTCCTTTAGCGTATATTGATGATGTTAATCTGGTTTTGGTTAGATTCGGAGCAATCGGGAGCCAATTCGAGTGGCAAGCGCATCGCGGAGTAGCTTTTGGACTCTTCTGAGGTAAGTAACGATCGTAACTTTAAACTTGAGGGTATGACACCCCGGTATTCGATATTGTTTTGGTAAATGAGGTGACGCACATGCTAGGTGATGAGCGTGGGGGCGTGAAACGATAGGGATTGTGACCTGGTCCGTCCCGTAGCGACTATTAAGCTGCGTATTCGATTTGAAACCTTATGATACCCTATGTTTCATAAATTTATACTTGTTTATGGACTGTGAGCCATGTGTGGGGCCTTGTGCAGACCTGTTAGACCCTCAGGAGTATTTTCCATTCTACCACTATCCTGATAGGACATCTGTGAACTCGGTCATGTTTTCCTACTTGTTATTTTCACTGTTATCACACTCCTTTGAAACTTTGAAAAGTATTTTGGGCCGAGTCCCGTGAGTTAAGTTAAATTGCCCGACTGGCTTGTGAGGGTGAGTGAGTCAGGCCGAGAGCCGAGTATGTGAGGATAGTTATGGGAAGGCTGCACGCCGCAGCAAAAAATATATGTTATATGTGGATCGGGCTGCACGCCGCAACAATATACATTATATATAGATATATGGATCGGGCTGCACACCACAGCAATATATGTTATATATGGATCGGGTTGCACACCGTAGCAGATATAGTGCTTGGGCTGAAGGAGCCTCTCCAGGAGTCTGTACACCCCCAGTGAGCGCAGTCGACTATTATATGGATCGGGCTGCACGCCGCAGCGTATGTTATATATGGATCGGGCTGCACACTGCAACAGTATAAATAAATATATAGTAGTGGAGCGGGCTGCCCGCCGCAGTATTTGTGTGTGTTCATGGTACTTGTTGAGTCAGAGTGTTAAGTGAGAGCCTGAGATACAGATAGTGGAGTCATGAGTGACTGAGAGGCTTGTCCGAGAGGCTTATTTGTGAGTGATACTGTGCTCGAGGGGCTTACATTTTATGAAAAATGTTGTTTACACTCTTCTTTACACTGATCTCTGATAATAAATATTGGATAAATGTTTTATACGAGATTTTTAAATGGAAACCGGAGTTTTATGAAATATTCGGAATGGTAGAATTCCTGACTTGATTTATTCATTTTCACTGTTATTTGTTATATGGATTTACATGATTTTAATGCTCGTCACTACACTCAAGTTTTTAGTTACATTGATTACTTATTGAGTTGGCGTACTCACGTTACGCCCTGCACCTCTGTGTGCAGATCCAGGTACTAGACCATCTCACTAGTTGATTTCCGGACGAGCTTGGAGTTGTTCGAGGATTGAGGTAGCTGTTCAACGTCCCCAGCTCACCTCATTTCCTTCCCTCAGATTATAGCTTCTTTTGGTCTTTTGTACCTCAGACTTTTGTTGTAGCAAGCCACTTTGTTGTACATTGTATTTTCAGTCTTAGATGCTCATGACAGTTGACTCCAGGTTTTTGTGAAAGTTTGTATTTTGTTTCATCTCATTCTGCTATTTTAAAATCTGCTAAATTTTGGGAAAATCATGTATATATATTGATAATCTGAAATGGTTTGGCTAGCCTAGTCCCACGATAGGCGCCATCACGGCCGGTTAGGATTTGAGGTCGTGACAAGTTGGTATCAGAGCCTAGGTTGCATAGGACTCAACGGTCATGAGTAGGTTTAGTAGAGTCTTGCGGATCGGTACGGAGATGTATGTACTTATCTTCGAGAGGCTGCGGAACCCTTAGGAACAATCTCATTTTTCTTGAATTCTTTCGTGCCATTTTGTTGATCCTGGAAATATAAACTCCTGTTGTTTCATTCTCTCACATATGGTGAGGACTCGCGCAACGGATCACGATGATCAGCCACCAGCTAGACCAACGAGAGGTATAGGCCGCGGTCGAGACCGTGGTAGAAGTAGGGGACAGCCCACATAGCAGCCAGGGCAGTGCCAGTTGATCCCCCTACTATTCAGAATCAGGTTCCCGCTGCAGATGCTTCAGCGGAACAAGCTCAGGCACCGACAGTGCCTATTGTTATTCCGGGTCTTCAAGAGACCTTGGCTCAGATCTTGACTGTGTGTACCACCCTTGCTCAGGCAGTTGCCGCCACTTCTCAGGCTAGGGGAGGCAGTCAGACTCCAGTTGCCCGGACACTTGAGCAGGTTACTCAGGGCTAGCAGACACCGGGGGCGGTTCCAGCCCAGCCGGTATCTCCAGCTCAGGACTTTGTGGTCCCAGCTATGCCAGATGATGAGCAGCGTGGGCTGGAGAGGTATAGTAGACTACAACTCCGACATTCAGTGGTTCTGAGGGCGAGGATGTCTAGGGTTTTCTGGATAAGTGTCAGAGGATGCTGCGTACTGCTGGGATTTTGGAGACCAGTGAGGTCTCATTTGCTACTTTTCAGTTTTCTGGTGCTGCTTTCACTTGGTAAGAGTCTTTTGAGAGGCATACGCCTGTTGGTTCAACAGCCCTCACCTGGCAGTAGTTCTCCACTATCCTTTTGGATAAGTATGTACCCCAGTCACCAGGGAGGAGCAGTGCATGCTTTTTGAGCAACTGCATCAGGGGGAGCTATTAGTGACGCAGTACGAGATGCAGTTTTTGGAGTTGGCTTGTCATGCCACCGAGTTGGTCCCTACTGATAGGGAGAGGATTAGGAGGTTTGTAGATGGCCTTACTTATCAGCTCCGCTCTTTCATGACCCGGGAGAGAGTATTAGATGCTACATTCGAGCAGGTTGTTGATATTTCCCGAGATATTGAGTTGGTTCGCCGCCGGGAGCGGGTAAAGAGGGAGGACAAGAGGCCTCATGGATCAGGTGGTTCTAGTGGTGCTCCTTCCAGGGGAAGATTCAACATGGTAGAGGTTGTTCATTCAAGTCTCCTCGGTCAGGCCGCCCAACCTATAGTGATGCATCTTCGGGGCATGGTCCCCGCAGTTCTCAGCCAGGCCATTCTTCATTTGGTGCCCTTCCAGCCTAGAGTACAGCTCAAACACCATCAGTTCAGGGTTCCTCTATGCATGGTTCTCCTAGTGGCCACTCTGGTTCCAGGGGTTCATTTCAGTCCCAGTCTCCAACCCAGGGAGTTGTTATGAGTGTGGAGAGTTTAGGCATATGAGGAGGCAGTGTCCTCATCTTCTTGGAGGCCCATCTCAGCTGAGGATCCAACCTTCGACTTCATCTCCAGTTACTTCACCACCCACCAGGCAGCCAGGGGTGGTAGTCAGTCAGCTACAAGCCGCCCTAGAGGGGGAGGTCGAGCAGGTTGAGGTCATGCCCGTATGTATGCCTTTTCAGCCAGGCTAGATTCTATGGCCTTCGATGCAGTGAATGCAGGTATTGTCTCAGTCTGTTGCCAAGATGCTTTGGCTTTATTTGAACCTGGTTCTACATATCCCTATGTTTCTTCATATTTTGTCCATTTTCTAGACATGCCCCATGAGTCTTTAGTTACATATGTTCATGTGTCGACTCTGGCGCGCGATACTGTTGTTGTGGACCGTGTGTATCGGTCGTTCTTGATATCTATTGGGGTTCTGGAGACCCGAGTGGACCTACTATTACTCAACATGGTCGATTTTGATGTGATATTGGGCATGGATTGGTTATCTCTGTGTCATGCCGTTCTTGATTGTCACGCTAAGACAGTGACCTTAGCTATGCCCGGATATCCAAGGGTTGAGTGGAGAGGTTCTTCTGATTATGTGCCTAGCAGGGTGATTTCCTACCTGAAGGCTCAGCGTATGGTTGAGAAGGGGTGTTTATTGTATCTGGCTTTTGTGAGGGACGTCAGTGGTGAGACTCCCGCTATTGATTCGGTTCCTGTGGTTCGTGACTTTCCGGACGTGTTTCCTGCAGACCTACCATGCATGCCACCTGACAGGGACATTGATTTTGGTATTGACCTGGTGCCAGGCACTCAGCCTATTTCTATTCCACCTTATCATATGGCACCAGTGGAGCTTAAGGAATTAAAGGATCAGCTTCAGGAACTCCTAGATAAGGGGTTCATTCGGCCTAGTGTGTCATATTGGGGTGCACCGGTGTTGTTTGTAAAGCAGAAGGATGGTTCTATGCGTATGTGTATTGAATATCGACAGCTGAACAGAGCTACGGTGAAGAACCGGTATCCCTTGCCTCGTATAGATGACTTGTTTGATCAATTACAGGGTGCTAGGGTATTTTCTAAGATTGACTTGCGTTCTGGATATCAGCAGTTGAAGATTCGGGGGCCAAACATCCCGAAGACTACTTTCAGGACTAGATATGGTCATTATGAGTTTCTAGTTATGTCATTTGGGTTGACCAATGCCCCAGCAGCCTTTATGCACTTGATTCATAGTGTATTTCGGCCTTATCTGGATTTTTTCGTCATCGTGTTCATTGACAATATCTTGATGTGTTCCCAATCTCGGGAGGATCATGAACAACATTTGAGAGTTGTGCTTCAGACCTTTAGAGAGAAGAGATTGTATGGAAAATTTTTGAAGTGTGAGTTCTGGCTTGATTCAGTAGCATTCTTGCGGCACGTGGTGTCTAGTGAGGGTATTCAGGTTGATCCGAATAAGGTAGAGGCGGTGCAGAGATGGCCTAGACCGTCATCAGCTACCGAGATTCGCAGTTTCCTTGGTTTGGCAGGGTACTACCGCCATTTCGTAGAGGTATTTTCATCTATTGCAACACCTATGACCAGATTGACCCAGAAGCGTGCTCAGTTCAGGTGGACTGAGGAGTGTGAGGAAAGCTTTCAGAAGCTCAAGTCAGCTTTGACTACAGCTCCGATATTGATTTTGCCTACGGGTTCAAGTTCTTATACATTTTACCGTGATGCCTCGAGAGTTGGCCTTGGAGCATTTTTGATGCAGGACGGTAGGGTGATTGCCTACGCGTCCAGACATTTGAATGTGCACGAGAAGAATTATTCAGTGCACGATCTTGAGCTAGCAACTATTGTTCACGCCTTAAAGATTTGGCGTCATTATTTGTTTGGAGTGCATTGTGAGATTTTCACTAATCACCGTAGTTTGCAGCATCTGCTTAAGCAGAAGGATCTGAATTTACGTCAGAGGAGGTGGTTAGAGCTTCTCAAGGACTATGACCTCACTATTTTATATCATCCGGGGAAGGCCAATGTAGTGGCCGATGCCCTGAGTCGCAGAGCGGAGAGTTTGGGGAGTTTAGACTACCTTCCAGTAGCAGAGCGGCCATTAGCACTTGATGTTCAGGCTTTAGCGGATCAGTTGGTGAGATTGGATCTACCAGCACCTCCACGGGTATAGGCTTGTGTAGCCTCCAGGTCTTCTCTTTATGATCAGATTATAGCACGCCAGTATGATGATCCACATCTTCTTGTTATTCAGGACAGGGTCCGTCGCGGTGATGACGGGTATGTGGTTATTGGTGATGATGGGGTCATGAGGATGCAAGGACGGATTTGCGTGCCTAATGTGGATGGGCTTCGAGATTTGATTATGGATGATGCCCATAGTTCGTGGTACTCCATCCATCTGGGTGCCGCGAAGATGTATCAAGATCTAAGACATCATTATTGGTGGAGGCCGATGAAGAGAGATATTGTTGGGTTCATGGCTCGATGTCTCAACTGTCAGCAGGTCAAGTCTGAGTGCTAGAGACCAGGTGGATTGCTTCAGAGATTTGATATTCCGGAGTGGAAGTGGGAGCGAATCACCATGGACTTCGTAGTTGGACTCCCCCGGACTTCGAGGCGGTTTGATGTTATATGGGTTATTGTGGATCGACTGAATAAGTCCGCGCACTTCATTCCTATTGGTACTAATTATTCTTCGGAGCGGTTAGCTGAGATTTATATCAGGGAGATTGTCTGATTCCATGGGGTTATAGTTTCTATCATTTCTGACAGAGGTACTCAGTTTTGGATAGCCATACAGAGAGAGTTGGTACTCAGGTCGAGTTGAGCACAACGTTTCATCCTCAGACCGCGGGCAGTCGGAGCGTACTATTCAAATTTTGGAGGATATGTTGCGTGCATGTGTCATTGATTTTGGGGTTTCATAGGACCAGTTTCTACCACTCGCGGAGTTTGCTTATAATAATAGTTATCGGTCGAGTATCCAGATGGCTCCGTATGAGGCTTTATATGGTAGGAGGTGCAGATCTCCGATTGGTTGGTTTGAGCCGGGCGAGGCTAGGCTATTGGGCACAGACTTGGTTCAGGATGCGTTGGGAAAGGTAAAGTTGATTCGGGAGCGGCTTCGCACGGCGCAGTCTAGGCAGAAGAGTTATGCGGATCACAAGGTCCGAGATATGTCTTTCATGGTTGGGGAGAAAGTGCTGTTGAAGGTGTCACCCAGGAAGGGTGTTATGAGGTTCGGAAAGAGGGGAAAGCTGAGTCCCAGGTTCATTGGACCTTTTGAGGTGCTTCAGAGGATTGGGGAGGTGGCATATAGACTTTCCTTGCCTCCTAGATTTTCGAGTATTCATCCAGTGTTCTATGTATCGATGCTCCGGAAGTATGTTGGTGACACGTCCTATGTTTTAGACTTCAGTACGGTTCAGCTCGAGGGTGATATGTAATATGAGGTAGAGCCAGTGGCTATTTTGAGTCGTCAAGTCAGAAAGCTGAGGTCTAAGGATATAGCTTCAATGAAGGTTCAGTGAAGAGGACAGCCGGTGGAGGATGCCACCTGGGAGACCGACCGGGAGATGCAGATGTTTCTAGACCCGTTCGAGGGCGAACGTTTGTTTAAGAGGGGGAGGATGTAACGACCCTGCCGGTCATTCCGTGTGATTAGCCTCTTTTCCCCTGTTTCTGCTTTATCATATATTTCTTAGCCTGTTTATGTTGTGTTGGGTCGGTTGGTTTGGGTTCGGTGTGGTCGTGGTGAGAACAGAGGCACTTAGTCTCTTAAATTAGCTTAATAGTTAAAAAAATCAACTGGGAGTTGACTTATTGGTAAACGACCTCGAATGGCAGATTTTATGGCTTGGATAGCTTCGTTATGTGATTTTGGACTTAGGAGTGTGTTCGGAATGAAGTTTTGGTGTCCGGTGTAGAATTAGGCTTCAATTGGCGAAAGTTAGTTTTTGGCAATTTCCGGTTGGCAGTGGAAAATAGGCTATCGAGGTCGGAATGGAATTCCGGAAGTAGGAGCAGATTCGTAATCTCATTTTGGATATGTGTGTAAAATTTCAGGTCAATCGGATGTGATTTGTTTGGTTTCGGCATCATTGGCGAAATTTAGAAATTTCAAAGTTCATAGGCTTAAATTTGATGTAATTTTGGTGTTTTCGTGTTGTTTTTGGTGTTTCTAAGGCCCGACTAAGTTTGAATCATGTTATGGGGTATGTTGGTAAGATTGGTTGAGGTCCCGGGTTCCTCAGGTGTATTTCGGATGCTCAAAAGGGCATTTTTTGGCCTTAAGGGGTCTGTTGTTTTCTGGTGTTTTAACAGCAGTGATTTCTTCACGCGATCGCGTGGATTCATCCGCGATCGCGTAGAGTAAAAGAGTGGGGTAGGAATTAGTTCTATGCGATCGTGTGGTATGGATTTCGATCGCATAGCTTGGACAGGTGAAGCAGTGCGATCGCGTGGACTTTGGTGCGATCACGTGGACTTTGGTGCGATCGCGTAGATGTTCTGAGGTGCGTGTGTAGGATGGAGATTTGTTCTATGCGATCGTGTGTGTTGGTATGTGATCGAGTATGGTGTTCTGGGCTGTGCATCGCGATCGCGTGGGTTAAGTCGCGATCGCGTGGGTTGAGTCGCGATCGTACTGAAGGGATTATAAGTGCAGGGCAGAATGTTTTAAAGTCCATATTTCCGAGATTAGCTCATTTTCTTCCTCCATTGTTGAGCGAGTTGAGAGCTATTTGAGAGGGTTTGAATAAGAAATCAAAGGGGCTCACTTGGAGGTAAGGTTTCCAACTTCATAACTCGTTTCTATGTCATTTTCTAAGTAATTAAACCGGAAAATTATTGTATTTAAAACCCAAACTTGGGGAGGTTGAGTTCATGGAATTGGGATTTTCTTTTGAGGATTTGAGTGGGAAATTGGTTCCAATTTCGGTGTTCTATGTATGTATAGAATTTTGCAAGGATGAGGATTCTAATGATGTAAATTTTATTGAATTCCGAGATGTGGGCCCGGGACTCGGGTTTGGCCGAATTTTGAGAATTGTTTCTAAATTGATAGTTTTCGATTGGGTTGTGTTCCTTTAGCGTATATTGATGATGTTAATCTGGTTTTGGTTAGATTCGGAGCAATCGGGAGCCAATTCGAGGGGAAAGCGCATCGCGGAGTAGCTTTTGGGCTGTTTTGAGGTAAGTAACGATCATAACTCTAACCTGAGGGTATGAAACCCCGGTATTCGATATTGTTTTGGTAAATGAGGTGACGCACACACTAGGTGACGAGCGTGGGGGCGTGCACCGATAGGGATTGTGACCTGGTCCATTCCGTAGCGACTATTAAGCCGTGTATTCGATTTGAAACCTTATGATATCTTGTGTTTCAGAAATTTATACTTGTTTATGGACTGTGAGCCATGTTTGGGGCCTTGTGCTGACCTGTTAGACCCTCAGGGGTATTTTCCATTCTACCACTATCCTGATAGAACATCTGTGAACTCAGTCATGTTCTCCTACTTGTTATTTTCACTATTATCACACTGATTTGAAACTCTGAAAAGTATTTTGGGCCGAGTCTTATGAGTTTAGATAAATTGCCCGAGTGCCTTGTGAGGGTTACTGATTCAGGCCGAGAGCCTAGTATGTGAGGATCGTTAGGGTCGGGATGCACGCCGCAGCAATAAATATATGTTATATATGGATCGGGCTGCACGCCGCAGCAATATATGTTAAATATGGATCGGGCTGCACACAGCAGCAATATACCTATTGGATCGGGCTGCACGCCGCAGCAGATATAGCGCTTGGGCTGAAGGAGCCCCTCCAGGAG
>MDKJ01079924.1:0-12354 GCA_005239525.1 Nicotiana knightiana | reverse complement strand
ACCCCAGATTTATGTTTGCAACGCCCGTTTAGTCTTTATAGAAGACATAGTTGAGCGTGATCAGAGGACCACGTAAATTTTTTCACTGATGACATTGGAAGCAACCCTTTTTAGTCGCCACTAAAAGTAACACTAAAGGTAGTGCCATATACGCCTCTCCAATCAAGGGAAGCTCTTCATTAACTGAGAAGCTTATTGGCTCGTCTTTGACTCTAGCCTCTCATTTAACTCGCTACTTCGTGAACTTCTCAGTCCCCGTGAGTGTGGCATATAAGCGACCATCAATCAGTGATGAGATTTGGTGGCAACACCTTCAGTCGCTGCTAAGAGTAACTCTAAAGGGTGCTATTGGTCGCTTCTTTGAATCTCGACGCATCAATCAGTGACAAGCATTAGTGGCTACTCCTTTAGTCACTAAAACTGTTTGTGCGGGTATAGTTGCCATAAAATCTGATAATAAAACATTTAGTATAACAATTTAACTAGAGATAGAGGGCTAAATGAAGATATTTAAGAGGTACCCTTCCATCATTGAGACAGCGCCGTAACCAAAATTTTTGTCAAGGACGTTTAAATTATAAAGAAATCTATATGTATCAAAACTTTTAAATTAAAATATGAAATATTTAGCTAAACCATATTAATAATCGTAATAGAACTATAGTTTTATAAATCAAAACTAATGTAAAAAAGACAAAAAAGAAAACTCTACTAATAACACAACTCGAACCCGTGAAGTCTAATTTAGAACATGGTTTGCCACTGGGTTGCCTATCTCACGATCCAAAACCTAATATATCGTGATGTCGCCTATAGATGGTACTAGGCAAACCGACTTTCCCAAAATACTTTAGTATTTCAGTATAAAAGTAATTTAAAACCTTTCCATATCAGAAGTTTTCATAAAAACCAAAGTTGAACTCAAAATAGAATCAAAATGCGGAAAAACTAGCCCCAAACGTCGGGGTGTCACCAGGTCATGAGCATCTAGATAACCAGACTAATACAACCAGAGTCTAAGTATCAATACAGGACAAAAAGAAAATATAGAAGGAGAGACAAGCTCTTGCGGACGCCAACAACTACCTTGTAGTTTCCAGTACTCGATCGCGCCCGAACTCAACGATCTCCGTGATCAAACACACCTGGATATGCACATGAAGTGAAAGGTGTAGCATGAGTACAACTAACTCAGCAAATAACAGAAATAAATAAGGAACTGAGAAATAGTGATGAGCTATACAGTACAATTCATTTTGATAATTTTCAAAAGCTAAGAGTAGATATGAGTAAATGCCGTTAACATGGGTCAAATCAGCTACATATTTACCAAGATAAAGTAAAACCAAATATAACAAGTTTTTGGAAGTTCAAACAATAGCATGAATCAACTAAAGGCAACAACAAAGGAGACAGATGCAACCTCGCAGGGTACTGTCACTCAAGCTCTCAATAGCTCAACACTCAGCTCTCAGCCCTCAATACACACGCTCAATAGGTACATGCGCTCACTGGAGGTGTACAGACTCCAGAGGTGCTCCTACAGCCCAAGCGCTATAATCTGCACGGACAAATCATGTGCTATAATATCATATCAAGGATCCGCACGGACAACTCACGTGCTACCATATCATATCAGGATCCGCACGGACAACTCACGACTACCATATCATATCAGGATCCGCACGGACAACTCACGGCTACCATATCATATCATGTGCCGCACGGACAACTCACGTGCTGAGGTACAATACCTCACAACAGCCCCTCAACCTCACTCAGTCATGAACCTCTCTAGTCTCACAACCCTCAATAAAGAAGGGAAACAACCCAAAATAGAATGCTATAGTGTATCAGCAGGGAAATAATAGAGACTGAGGTAAACATATACAAGAATTTCTATGACTGAGTATAACAACCATAAGCAGGTACATAACCTAAACATGATTTCTAACATGAAAGGAAATCAAATTGCTAGCAGACAAGTAATACATATAAGCACAAAAAAGCTATTAGACTTTACAGTCTCATGGGACGGACCAAGTCACAATCACGGTGTACACTCACACGCCCGTCACTTAGCATGTGTGCCACCTCCAAATAGTCACATTATACCAAACTCCGGGTTTCATACCCTCAAGACCAGATTTAAAACTGTTACTTACCTCAGCAGCATAGAAAATCCAACTTCTGAGTGCCCCTTCCTTCGAACTGGCCTCCAAATGTCCCGATTCTAGCCAAAAACAGTACGATATATGCAATATTGACTAAAATGATCAATCCCATAAGAAAATTCCTGAAATCTAGCCCAAAATCCAAAATCGGATCAAACCCGGCCCTCGGGACCACGTCTCAAAATCTGACAAAAATCACAAAAATCGAAAGCATATTCACTCACGAGACTAGACATACCAAATTTACCAAAATCCGACCTCAATTGCTCCTCCAAAACCCCAAAGTTCACTCTCCAATCCCCAAGCCCTAAACTCCCAAATTTCCAAGTTAAGTCCTTGTACAACCTGCTCAGGTGTGCGGGCGGCGGGAGTCTGAGTGCCTCCCCCAACTTGAGAAGTGGATGCGGCCGTCAAAGTAGAGACCTCCAGAGCAAGGCCAACACACACGGTCAAAACCTGAGCTAAGGCCTCCCAAAGGCTAGGAATCACGATGGGCACACGTGGTTCCTGAGCTGGTCCCGTTGGTGCATCCATAACTGGGACCTGGTCCTGATATGGGGCAACTGGTGGATTTGCAGGTACTGCCCCAACTGTTGTACGAGCTACACCTCTACCTTACCGCGACCTCGGCCCCCCGCGGTCTTGACTGGTGGTACTGGTGGCTGGCCTTCCTGCCCGGTAGTACGAGTCCTCACCATCTGTGAGAGAATGAAACAACAGAAGTTTAGTTACTATAATCAACATATTCGCACAACAAGAATGTGGAATTTTCCTAAAGGTTCTGAGCCTCTCGAAGATAAGTACATACGTCTCTATACCGATCCGCAAGACTATACTAAACCCGCTAATGACTCGTGAGACCTACATAAACTAGGCTCTGATACCAATTTGTCACGACCCAAAACCTAACATGTCGTGATGGTGTGTCTATCGATGGTATTAGGCAAGCCGACTTTCCCAAAATACTTCAGTAGTTCAGTATAAGAGTAATTAAAAACCTTTCTATATCAGAAATTTTCATAAAAACCAAAGTTGAACTCAAATAGAATCAAAATGCAGAAAAACTAGCCCCAAACGCCGGGGTGTCACCAAGTCATGAGCATCTAGATAACCAGACTAGTACAACCATAGTCTAAGTATCAATATAGGACAGAAAGAAAACATAGAAGGAGAGACAAGGTCCTGCGGATGCCTGCAGCTACCTCGTAGTCTCCGGTACTCAATCGCACCCGAACTGAACGATCTTCGTGATCAAACACACCTGGATCTGCACATGAAGTGCAGGGTTTAGCATGAGTACAACCAACTCAGCAAGTAACAAAAATAAATAAGGAACTGAGAAACAATGACGAGCTATACTGTACAGTTCATTTTGATAATTTTCAAAAGCTAAGATTAGACATGAGTAAATGTCGGTAACATGGGTCAAATCAGCTACATATTTACCAAGTTCAAGTAAAACCAAATATAACAAGTTTTCGGAAGTTCAAACAGTAGCATGAATCAGCTAAATGCAGCGACAAAGGAAACAGATGCAACCTCACAGGGTACTGTCACTCAAGCTCTCAATAGTTCAACACTTGGCTCTCAGCCCTCAATACACAAGCTCAATAGGTACATGCGCCCAATAGGGGTGTACAAACTCTGGAAGGGCTCCTACAACCCAAATGCTATAATCTACACGAATAACTCACGTGCCGCACGAACAATCACGTGCTATAATATCATATCAAGGATCCACACGGACAACTCATGTGCCGCACAGACAACTCACGTGCTAAGGTAAAATACCTCACAAACAGGCCCTCAACCTCACTCAGTCATGAACCTCTCTAGTCTCACATCCCTCAATAAAGAAGGGAAACAACCCAAAACAGAATGCTATAGTGTATCAGCAGGGAAATAACAGAGACTGAGGTAAACATGTACAAGAATTTCTATGACTGAGTATAACAACCATAAGCAGGTACATAGACTAAGCATGATTCTAACATGAAAGGCAATTAAATTGCTAGCAGATAAGTAATACATATAAGCATAAAAAGGCTATTAGACTTTACAGTCTCACGGGAAAGACCAAGTCACAATCCTCACGATGTACACTCATACACCCGTCACCTAGCATGTGTGCCACCTCCAAACAGTCACATTATACCAAACTCTGGGTTTCATACCCTCAAGACCAGATTTAAAACTGTTACTTACCTCAACAACATAGAAAATCCTACTTCGGAGTGCCCTTTCCTCTCGAACCGGCCTCCAAATGCCCCGAATATAGCCACAAAAAGTACGAGATAATCAATATTTTCTAAAAGAATCAATCCCATAAGAAAATTACTGAAATCTAGCCCATAATCCGAAATCGGATCAAACCTGGCCCTTGGGCCCACATCGCGAAATCCGACAAAAATCACAAAATTCGAAAGCCATTCACTCACGAGTCTAGACATACCAAATTTACCAAAATCCGACCTCAATTGACCCTCCAAACCCCCAAAGTTCACTCTCCAATCCCCAAGCTCTGAAATCCTAAATTTCCAACTCAAATCCCTAATTAAGTGATGAACAAAGCCATAGATTCATGGAAATTAGACCAATACGAGTTAGAATTACTTACCCTAACATTTTCCTTGAACTTTCTCGAAAAATCGCCTCTGTCCCGAGCTTCTCAAGTCCAAAATTAAAAATGAAAGACAAAACCTCATGAGCTGGTATTTTCTGCCCAGTAAAAACTGCACCTGCGGTCCTAGTTCCGCACTTGCGGAATCGCATCTGCGGACCAGGCTCCTCTTCTGCGGAAACTCATTAAAAGTCTGACTCCGCTCCTGCGATCACCTGACCGTATCTGCAGCCATTGCAGATGTGGGACCCCAAGATGCACCTGCGATCCAACTGCGCACCTGTGCCTCTCAAACCGTTTCTGCAACCACCCCAGATGCGGGATCCCTATCACATCTGTGGCCTGAGCCTATGTCTTTCTTAGCCGCACATGCATCTCTTCCTTCACTTCTGCGGCCTCGCACCTGCGGTTCCCACTCCGCAGGTGCGGAAAATTCCAGTAGCAGCAACTTCAACTGCATTTCTCCAAATCCAAACAATCCGATAACCACCCAATCACCCCGAGGCTATCGGGACCTCAACCAAACATACCAATAGGTCATATAACCCCATATGAACTTAATCGAACCCTCAAATCACTCAAAACAACATCAAAACACCAAATTACACTCGTATTCAAGCCTAAGAACTACTAAACTTCCCAATTTTGCAAACGATGTTGAAACCTATCAAACCATGTCCCATTGACCTCAAATTTTACACACACATAAAAAATGACACCACAGACCTATCCAACTCACAAAAATCCATCCCTCCCCCGATATCAAAATTTTCACTACCGACCAAAATCGTAAAGTTTCTAATTTTCGCCAATTTAAGCCTAATTCTACTACGAACCTCCAAATCACCTCCGAACGCGCTCCTGAGTCCGAAATCACCTAAAGTAGCTAGAGGAACCATACAAATTCAAATCTGAGGTTGTTTACACACAAGTCGACATCCAGTCGATTTTTCCAGCTTAGGCTTCCAATAAAGACACTAAGTGTCTCAATTTCTCTCCGAAACGACTCCGGACCCGAACCAACCAACCCGATAAGATATAATACAGTTGTAAAGAACAAAAGAAGCAGAAATGGGGTATACAATGCTATAACTATCGAAACGACCAGTTGGGTCATTACATCATCCCCCTCTTAAACAAACGTTTGTCCTTGAACGGGTCTAGAAACATACCCGGAGTCACAAATAGGTGTGGATATCTGCTCCGCATCTCCTGTTCGGTCTCCCAAGTAGCCTCCCTAATAGGCTGACCTCTCCACTGCACCTTTACTAAAGTTATATCCTTTGACCTCAACTTTCGAACCTGCCGCTCCAAAATGGCCACCGGTTCCACATCATAAGCCATATCACATCCAACTGAACCGTGCTAAAATCTAAAACATGGGACGGATCACCAATATACTTCCAGAGCATGTTAACATGAAATACTGGTGCACACTCGACAGTCTAGGTGGCAAGGCAAACTTTTCCGCCACCCCCCCTATCCTCTAAAGTACCTCAAAAGTCCCAATGAACTGGGGGCTCAACTTGCCCATCTTCCCAAACCTCATAAAATCCTTCATGGGTGATACCTTCAACAAAACCTTCTCCCCGACCATGAAAGACACATCACGGACCTTCCTATCCGCATAGCTCTTCTGCCTAGAATGCGTCGGCAAAGCCGCTCCTGAATCAATTTCACCTTGTCTAAAGCATCCTGAACCAAGTCTGTAGCCAAGAGCCTAGTCTTACCCGGCTCAAACCATCCACCGGAGATCTACACTACCTCCCATATAAAGCCTCATACAGAGCCATCTGAATGCTCGACTAATAACTGTTGTTATATGCAAACTCCACGAGCGGCAGAAACGGGTCTCATGAACCCCCAAAATCAATGAAACAAGCGTGTAACATGTACTCCAATATCTGGATAATGCGCTCAGACTGTATGTCCGTCTGAGGGTGAAAGGTTGTGCTCAACTCAACCTGAGTACCCAACTCTCGCTGCACGGCCCTCCAAAATTGTGATGTAAGTTATGTGCCTCTGTCTGAAATGATGGAAACTGGGACACCATGAAGTCGAACAATCTCTCGGATGTAAATCTCAGCCAACCGCTCTAAAGAGTAGGTAGTACCAACTGGAATGAAGTGCACGGACTTGATCAGCCAATCCACAATAACCCAAATAGCATCGAACCTCCTCTAAGTCCGTGGGATCCTAACTACAAAATCCCTGGTGATATGCTCCCACTTCCACTCTGGGATCTCTAACCTCTAAAGCAAGTCAACTGGTCTCTGATGCTCATACTTAACTTGCTGACAGTTGAGACACCGAGCCACAAACCCAACTATATCCTTTGTCATCTTCCATAACCAATAGTGCTGTCTCGAATCCTAGTACATCTTCGCGGCACCCGGATGGATGGATGGAATACCGCGAGTTGTGGACCTCCTCAAGAATCAATTCCCGTAGTCCATATATTGGGCACACATATCCGGCCCTGCATCCTCAATATGCCATCATCACTAATAGTCACATCTCTAGCATCACCTCGACAATATTTTTCCTAAAGGACGAGCAGATGGGTGTCGTCATGCTGACTCTCCCTGATACGGTCATAAAGAGAAGACCTAGAGAACACACAAGCCGACACCTGACTTGGCTTTGAAATATCCTATCTGACAAGCTGGTTAGCTAAGGCCTGAACATCCAATTCCAAGGGTCTCTCTTCCACTGGAAGATACGCTAATCTCCCCAAACTCTTTGCCCGGGCCTGCACATCCAATGCTCGGCGACTCAAGGCATCAGCCACCATATTGGCCTTCCTAGGACGGTAAAAATAGTGATATCATAGTCCTTAAGAAGCTCCAACCATCTCCGCTGACACAAATTAAGGTCCTTCTTCTTGAACAGATGCTGCAAACTCCGGTGATCAATATAGATCTCACAATGAACCTCGTACAAATAGTGCCTCCAAATCTTTAAGGTGTGAAAAATAGCTGCTAACTCAAGATCATGGACATGATAGTTCTTCTCATGGGTCTTCAACTGGTGCGAAGCATAAGAAATCACTCTACCATCCTACATCAGAACACATCTAATGCCTATCCGCGAGGTATCACAATACACAGTGCAAGAACCAGAAGCTGATGGCAGAACTAGAACTGGAGTCGTGGTTACAGCAGTCTTGAGCTTCTGAAACTCCCCTTGAACTCATCCGACCACTTGAATAGAGCACCCTTTTGGGTCAATTTGGTCAAAGGCGATGCAATAGATGAAAAACACTCCACAAAACGACGGTAATAGCCCGCCAAACCAAGAAAACTCCTAATCTCCGTGGCTAAGGACGGTCTGGGCCAACTCTGCACCGCCTCTATCTTCTTCGGATCCACCTGAATACCCTCACTGGACACCACGTATCCCAAGAACACCACTGAACCGAGCCAAAACTCACACTTGGATAACTTTGCATAAAGCTTCTCCTCTCTCAATATCTATAACACAATCCTCAGAGGTTGGGCATGCTCCTCCTGGCTACGAGAGTACACCAGGATGTCATCAATGAATACAATAACAAACGAGTCCAAATAGGGCTGAAACACACTGTCCATCAAATGCATGAACGCTACTGGGGCATTAGTCATCCCAAAGGATACATGGCAAAGGATACTTGTTCTTGACTGTGACTTTGTTCAACTGCCTGTAATCAATGCACATCCTCATAGAACTATCCTTCTTCGTTACAAATAGAATCGGTGCACCCCAAGGTGACACACTAGGCCGAATAAACCCCTTATCAAGGAGTTTCTGAAGCTGCTCATTCAACTTCTTCAACTCTGTCGGTGCCGTACGATACGATGGAATAGAAATGGGCCGAGTTCCCAGCACCAAATCAATACCGAAGTCAATATCCCTATCAGGCAGCATGCCCGACAGTTCTGCAGGAAACACATCCAAAAAATCATGTACCACCGGAACATAATCAATGGAAGGAGTCTCTGCACTAACATCCCCCACAAAAGCCAAATAGGATAGACAACCCTTCTCAACCATACACTGAGCCTTCAAATATGAAATCACCCTACTAGGTACATAGTCTATAGAACCGCTCCAATGTCACCATCTTAGCGTGACAATCTAGAACAGCATGACATGGAGACAACCAATCCATACCCAACATCACATCAAAATCAACCATACTGAGCAGCAAAAGGTCCACTCGCATCTCCAGGCCCCCAATAGTCAGCACACATGACTGATATATGCGGTCCACAATAATTGTATCACCCACAAGAGTAGATACATGAACAAATGTGACTAAATACTCACAGGGCATATCCAGAAAATGAGCGAATACAAGGATACATGTGAATAAGTGGAACCAGGGTCAAATGATACAGAGGAATATCTGTGGCATACTAAGACAATGCCTATAATCACAGCATCTGAAGCAATGGCATCTGGTCTGGCATAGAGGGCATAGAAATGGGCTTAGCCACCCCTGATCCGCCTCCCCCTCTCGGGCGACCCCTAGCTGACTGAGCTCTGCCCCTAGCTGGCTGAGCTCCACCCCTAGCTGACTGGGCGGGTGGTGGGAGGAACTAGTGCTGGTGCCATCGATCAAGTACTCTGCTGTGGAGCCCCACTCAATAGCCTAGGGAAATCTCTCATAATGTGACCAAAATCTCCGCACTCGAAACAACCCCTCCTCTGATGGAGCTGTTGCTCCTGATGCCCAGAGGATCTTCCCAGGGATACCTGAGCTGGCGAGGTATGGTGAGAACTCTCCGCTGGTAGTGCATTGAATGATAAATGGCCATGCTGATGACTGTGAGAACCATGGACAGATGATGCACCACGGTGAACTAGGCGAGCTGCTTGAGTATGTCTGAAAGGACGACCTCTACCGTGCTGGAACTGGCCCCCAGAAGGAGCACCGCTGAATCCACCCTGTTCACGAGGCCTCTTGGCCTCCTTCTCAACCCTCTCCTGACCGTGAACCATATCAATCTTTCGAGCAATGTCGACAACCTCATCAAAGGTAGAACCAGACACACTCTCTCAGGTCATAAGCAACTGCACCTGAAAAGTGAGGCCATCTATAAACCTCCTGATCCTCTCCCTGTCCGTGGGAACCAACCAGATAGCATGATGGGTCAACTACGAGAATCGAATCTCATACTGCATCACAGACATATCACCCCGACGAAGCTGCTCAAACTGTCTGCACAGCTCCTCTCTGCGGGATTGAGGCACAAACTTATCCAGAAAGACAACGGAGAAATTCTGCCAAGTAAGGGGTGCTGGGACGACCGACCTACGCCTCTCGTAAGACTCCCACTATCTGAATGCAACCCCAGAAAACTGAAAAGTAGTGAACGAGACCCCATAAGTCTCCAGAATACCTGTTGTACGAAGTATCCTCTGACACTTTTCAAAGAAATCATGTGCATCCTCTCCCTCTGCACCACTGAAAGGTGGAGGTTGGAGTCTCCCAAACCTCTCCAGCCTACGCTGATCATCCTCAGTTATAGCAGGAACCACATAGTCCTGTGCAACTACCATCGGCTGGGCTGGTGGTGCCTCCGGTGTCTGGAGTCACTGTACAACCTGCTCATGTGTGCGAGCGGCGGGAGTCTGAGTGCCCCTCTCGAACTGAGAAGTGGCTGCAGCCATCGAAGTAGAGACCTCCTAAGCAAGGCCGGTACACACGGTCAAAATCTGAGCTAAGGCCTCTTGAAGGCCAGGAATCACGATGGGCACATGTGGTTCCTGAGCTGGTCCCGTTGGTGCATCCGTAACTGGGACCTGTTCCTGATATGGGGCAACTGGTGGATTTGCAGGTACTGCCCCAACTGTTGTACGAGCTACACCTCTACCTTACCGCGACCTCGGCCCCCCGCGGTCTTGACTGGTGGTACTGGTGGCTGGCCTTCCTGCCCGGTAGTACGAGTCCTCACCATCTGTGAGAGAATGAAACAACAGAAGTTTAGTTACTATAATCAACATATTCGCACAACAAGAATGTGGAATTTTCCTAAAGGTTCTGAGCCTCTCGAAGATAAGTACATACGTCTCTATACCGATCCGCAAGACTATACTAAACCCGCTAATGACTCGTGAGACCTACATAAACTAGGCTCTGATACCAATTTGTCACGACCCAAAACCTAACATGTCGTGATGGTGTGTCTATCGATGGTATTAGGCAAGCCGACTTTCCCAAAATACTTCAGTAGTTCAGTATAAAAGTATTTAAAACCTTTCTATATCAGAAATTTTCATAAAAACCAAAGTTGAACTCAAAATAGAATCAAAATGCAGAAAAACTAGCCCCAAATGTCGGGGTGTCACAAAGTCATGAGAATCTAGATAACCAGACTAATACAACCATAGTGTAAGTACCAATATAGGACAAAAAGGAAACATATAAGGAGAGACAAGGTCCTGCAGACGCCAGCCGCTACCTCGTAGTCTCTGGTACTCGATCGCGCCGGAACTCAACAATCTCCTTGATCAAACACACCTGGATCTGCACATGAAGTGCAGGGTGTAGCATGAGTACAACCAACCCAGCAAGTAACAGAAATAAATAAGGAACTGAGAAGTAGTGACGAGCTATACTGTACAGTTCATTTTGATAATTTTCAAAAGCTAAGATTAGACATGAGTAAATGCCGGTAACATGGGTCAAATCAGCTACATATTTACCAAGTTCAAGTAAAACCAAATATAACAAGTTTTCGGAAGTTCAAACAGGAGCATGAATCAGCTAAATGCAGCTACAAAGGAGATAGATGCAACCTCACAGGGTACTGTCCCTCAAGCTCTCAATAGCTCAACACTCGGCTCTCAACCCTAAATAAACACGCTCAATAGGTACCTGCACTCATTAAGGGTGTACAGACTCCGAAGGGGCTCTTACAACCCAAACGCTATAATCGACACGGATAACTCACATGCCGCACGGACAATCACGTGCTAAAATATCATATCAAGGATCCGCACGGATAACTCATGTGCTGAAATATCATATCAGTATCCGTACAGACAACTCACATGCCGCACAGACAACTCACGTACTAAGGTAAAATACCTCACAAACATGTCCTCAGCTTCACTCAGTCATGAACCTCTCTAGTCTCACATACCTCAATAAAGAAAGGAAACAACCCAAAACAGAATGCTATAGTGTATCAGCAGGGAAATAACAGAGACTGAGGTAAATATATACAAGAATTTCTATGACTGAGTATAACAACCATAAGCAGGTACATAGACTAAGCATAATTTCTAACATTAAAGGAAATCAAATTGCTAGCAGACAAGTAATACATACAAGCACAAAAAGGCTATTAGACTTTACGGTTTTACGGGACGGACCAAGTCAGAATCCCTCACAATGTACACTCACATGCCCATCACCTAGCATGTGTTCCACCTCCAAACAGTCACATTATACCAAACTTCGGGTTTCATACCCTCAAGACCAGATTTAAAACTGTTACTTACCTCAACAACTGTTGGTTGATTTCCCAATGCACACGCAAGTGTACGTGGTCGACAAGTAATACAGGAATT
>ML438347.1:594-34395 GCA_005239525.1 Nicotiana knightiana | reverse complement strand
CTTTTGACAACTCAGCCAGTCACGTGGACACAGGAAAACACGACAGCTGGACGTAACTCTTTGAAGAGGTACGGTACAAAGAGGCACGGTTCAGTAAACCCACGAACTTATCAGCCACGGGAAATTCAACTTGATCAAAACGGGAGAGAGGCACGGTCAGAATGAATCTAGACAAAGCTACGGGCAGATTCAAGGACCCACAATTGATTACTCGAACGTTATGTAACTGAACCCCTATTACTGTTATCCTTTGTAACGCCTCATTAATGTCATAATTATTCATTAATGAGTAACCATAGCAGTAGGCGTATGTTATAAGAATCTCCTATATAAGGGAGGGGAATATAGCTTGTAAAGGCATCTGATTCTCGAATACAATCAACTTCGATCATTTCTGTAATATTGTCTATTATTCATTTTTTCCATTATCTTGCCGTATTCATCTTTAAAATAAGTTTTAGTCAAAGGGTCTAATTCTTTGGTTAAACACTGACCATATTAAATCTGCAACTCTCAGCCTCTGTTGTTGACCTGGTATTTCAAGATAACTCTGATTTATGGAGTACTTCCCTATATTGTTTAAGATATATATATCCTGTACATACCACTCCCTCATCCCTTCTTTTACTTCATTTAGCTTTCTGTAATACAAGCTACTATCTGCAGGTGGTGAGTGAGTCCAAATATCATGATTTGACTTCATATAGATCCCATGAACCCACCTTACCCAAAGTGATTCTTTGCTTAGTATTAGCTGCCATACAAGCTTTCCAACTGATGCTATGTTCCATTCCTTGCATCCCTTGATGTTTAAACCTCACATATTCTTAGGACAACAAACTTTATCCCATGAAACCAGAGCAACCTTCCTCATTTCTTCCCTTTTTCCCCATAGAGATACTCTCTACATAATTTGTCTACACCTTTCACCACACTTAGAGTACTGGTGTTGATTATGCAGAACTAAAATCATGTACCGTAAAGAAACTGCAGATAATTAGAAGACTCGATGGTAGGAACCACATCATTGATGTCTAGACCAACTTGTTTGTACACAAACACAAGTTTCAAATAACTCTATTACTAAAGTGCCTAGATTCTGAATAGCTTTATTCGCTAAAAGATTTTATTTCTACTAAAATTTGAACACTAACCCTAAAAAAGTACATCATTTTTATCGTGGGAACACGCATTCTCAATGGGTTAAAAATGTGTTTTAGGTGGGAGGTCCAAAACAAAATCTTAGCCCTGAGGCACAAGCCACCAAGTGCAAGTACATGAATATTTTATTTTTAAAGCTTTTTTTTTTCTAGGAATAGTTCATCATATGGAAAGTAAAGAAATACAATTCTAATAGTATGTAAACTTAAATAAAAAGTTCATGAAAGCTAGTTTAACTATCTAAACGTAATAATAGAAGAAAGATCCAAAATAACCACTCATCCAACCACTTTAACTAAAATTAGTCGGCGAAGGTACAAGATGCATATATCCGTATATAATCAATGAATAATTTATGTAAGTAGGAAAAATAAACAATAAATCCGATCGGCTATTTGGGGAGAAATTCAAAAATAGCCAGATTTACAAGTGGTCATTCAAAAGTAGCCATAGTTTCAAAAGTAATCGAAATTTAGCCACTTTTCATGTAAAGATAAATCTGAACGAAAACACTGTTCAAAATCTGAAAAAATACTCCAGCATAATATACTGGAATTCCAGTATAATATACTTGAACTCCAGTATATTATCTTGGAGTTCCAGCAAAGTATACCAGTCCAGCATAATATGCTGGAAGTTCATACACAGGCACATTACGCCTTCAACTGTCCCCTAACATTGGGCCTATAAGATCTTCCAACACTATTGGGCCTATTACGTTGGGCCTGTTATTGAATTATGAATAATTTGGATAAGCCCAACAAGGCCTGTAGGTGAAGCCCTAAATAGTGTATACTAATTAATCCCAAAAAAACTAAAATCTCAAGCCGTACAGCAAATCGACTCGAATCGAACAAGATAGAGCAAAAATGAACTCAATGGTGGCTTTAGGGAAGAAATTCACGAGAAATATTCAAGATCATAAACGTAGGCTTTTATCAGCTAAGTATGAATTAAGGAGAAAACTTTACAAAGCGTTTGTTCAAGATCCTGAACTTCCCCCTGAAATGAGAGAAGCTCATCGTTACAAGCTTTCAAAATTGCCAAGGAACAGTTCTTTTACCCGAATCAGAAATCGGTGTGTTTTCACTGGTCGGCCTCGTGCTGTGTATGAGAAGTTTCGAATGTCTCGTATTGTGTTCCGTGGTTTGGCTGCTCGTGGTGCTTTGCAAGGTGTTAAGAAAGCTTCTTGGTAGACTTAAACCCCAGGTAATTTTTGTTTTCGATTGTTTTTTTAACATTTTGATTGTGCATGCTTGGTTTTGCTGGAATAACTTAGTGGGAAAAAAGTTGTTTGAATTTGAATTCTGCATCTGGGTTGTGTAGTTAAGACAGTGTTATTGCTGCATTTGAGGTAAAGGTGTTTGTTGAAATGTCTTAATGGGAATTTTAACCTTCGTGAAAATTGTTGCGTTGCAGCTATCCTATTTGATACTCTCTGTGTCCCAACTTAATTGGCAAGCTTTTCTTTTTATTCTCTCTAAAAAAATGATATTTTTCTAATTTTATAAATAATCTCATTTTTTCCTTAACTACATGACAAGTATCAAAAGGCTTTTTTTTGGTTCTTAAACTCTATGATCCGTCGAACAAGAATACATAAAATGGGACGGAGGGAGTAGTACTTTGAGACTATAAATGTTTTGGCATGACTCATCCCGCTGTACGGGGTATGCTGCGAGTAAACTTAATCTTCTTGTTGTCTTCCTGTTTTATGATGAGATATGATGATGTTTTTAGTCCAGAAAGATTTGTTTCTTCATATAGCAAGTGTAGTGAATTAGAACTATCTTTTTCATTTGTGGAAAAGTGATCATAAAAACCTCAGAGATTGTGGCAACTTTTCTAGTTTCAATTTACTGCATTTACATGGATGGAAGCAGTGCCAATTCAAAGAATGTTGATCTGTATTATCTTCCTTGTATTCATTTTCATTTGTGTATTTTTTTTCATTTCATTCAGACCTTATGAAGCAGCATCCTTCTGCTGTTGCTTCTAGATTTAGTAAATTATCATCATAAAAACATATGTTTGTTCTTAAGAATTAGAATGCATAGCATTGAAATCCTTAGGAATGATGTTATCATGGTTGCTGAATGAGATTGCAGTTGTTTAGGATATACAACATTTTAAGTAGGATGATGATTTATGATGATTTTGAATTTTAGTAGAAGTTTGAAACTGGTTGTTTGAACTGTTCATAGCTGTACCGTTACCTGGATGCTGTTCGCATTTGTTAGAGTACCCTGGCAGTGGCAAATATGATGTTACTCCCTCTTTGAGTAATGCTTTATCGAACTAAGTTAGAGTTGTACGATCAAGGTATAGAACTGTAGATGAGTAATTATTTTCCGTTACAAATTCTATCTTGACAAGGTTGATCATTGTGCTAACACATGACTATGTTCTTCTTAACGCAGGATTACTTCATTAGGAGACTATCAAAAGCATTACTACTGGATCTCATATACCAAAGCCAAGTAGATTACAGTGGGACTACAGTTTATATTCCAGAAGTTGTCGTAGCTTTTTCAAATAAATTGTCATGCTATGTTATGAGGCTTCTGCCTATTCAACAAATCTGTACCTCTTCGGGTTGACTGTCTGTACACTTTTCATCTCTGCTTCAATATTTCTGGAAGTTATTAATAATATTTCTGGAAGTTCTTAATCTGCTTGGTGGAACCTTGCTAAAACTTTTCATTGTGCTGAAACTTCTGATTTTATGAGAAGACCTGAATTATTACTTTGGACTCTAATTCCAGCTTTGAACTGTTCATCAATGCTTTGCATGCATCCTCCACCCCCCCCCCCCCCCCAAAAAAAAACCCACCCACGCAGAGTGTTCTATCGTCTATTACACTACCTTTCACCGTGCATGTTACAACAACATATCTAGTATTATCCCATACCGTGGGATCTGGGGAGTGTAGTGTGTACTTAGACATTGCTCCTGCCTTGTGAGGATAGAGAGGTTGTTTCCAATAGATGCTCGGCTCAGGCAAGCATAAGCACCACATTAATGAAAATATTGAGAAGGGATAGTATAACAGTCATATAAAAGCAGAATAAAAACAACAAGATAGTAAGGTGATCAATTATGAAAGAAAATAACGGTTAACCATAAAAAACCTATTACCAACAGAAAGCGAGACTACGTGTCAATTCTCTAGACTACCTACTCTTCTACCCTAATAACAATGCATGTTACACTATAAAAATGACATGTATAATCCTACATTAGTTGTGTTTTTGAATTTTTTTTTATGTACTTGATTTGCCCTTAATGCCAATTTAATTTAGAAAGAAACAAAGCACTGAGGTCCAAAGTTCCAAGTTATTGAGGCACTACTATAGAGCAAGTGAAAATGGATGCCACATTTGTCTTCAGTCTGTATCTAATCTTCCCTCGAAATTGAGTTTTTATTATCATTTATTATTCTCGAGTTTCCATGAGATACATTCAAACGATTCAGAACAGTAAGAAAGAGATGGCTTAGAAATTAATTACCTTTCATATAGGGAGTTTACTCGTCAATGAAAGTTTTGTTCGGTCCAAAGCTTGTAGAACACATAAATAACAAAATTCTATTGGATTAAGTAAAATAATGTCTTTGCTCTGGGCTGAAATTCAGATTATCACAATACTCATTGACCAACAAAATATACTTTAATACTCCCTTATTTCTCAAAGGGAGTGAAAAGTCAAAACGTGCCAAGTAAAAGTGAAGGGAGGGAGTAGTCAACAATACACTATAATCCATTCATCACTGAAGAAAACTGCAGAAAATTAAATAGAAACATTTCTTTCGTCAGTAAGCGCCCCCTCAAATAACAATACAATGAAAGGTAGCTTACAGAAAAAATGAGAACAAGCGCTACATCTTGTATAAAACTAAAACAAATGTTGGACAAAACAGCAATCTCAACAGCTATCGGTTGATGGAATTTGAGATAATGAAATATAAACTAGAGTACTGCAGGGTCTTCAGTGGAACCAGTAGAACATTCTCTCAATGGGTAGAGCTGTTGGAAAATCCCCCAACCACCACATCCCATGGTAGCAAACCACCACCAGTGCAAGGAGGCAATCTACTATATAAATGCTGTACAAAGAAAACTAAAAACAGATCGTTCAATCTCTTTGACTTGAAAAGAACTTTCCTGATTTGGAAGGGACTGCATTAGAGCTAGGTGCATTTATCAAACTTCCATTATGTGACATATAGAAATGGTTGTAATTGATTCTGGTAACCAGATCTTCCAAATGAGGAAATTGTCCCACATTGAGCTTGAAAGACAGGATCTGAAATTTTGCAAAATGGTATGTATCAATAAAATTCCCGCTATTGAAGTAATTATAACATTGGCATTAATTTCAAAATAATAAGGGAGAAAAAGAACCTACCCTCAGGAGGAAAGCTATGCAGTCATCAAACTGTTTCTCTATCCTATTGATTTCCATTTCACACCTCGCCTTGATAGCTGAAACTGCCCCTCCACTGCTAAGAGTCTGCTGTACTGAATAGAAATCCAGAGCTAATCCAAGAATACTGTTGATACGGCTAGCAATCAGTGCCCACTGGAAAAAGGAAATTGTTTCCAGTTAACCCCTCAAGGCTTGATTCTCCATTTCCATGTTTTGGGAAGGAGGAAAAACAAATAAAGAGTTCATCCATATAATACCAGTTTTTCTGGAACAGCGAAGCACTGCCTTTGAATAGCCAGCAAGTAAGCCTCGTGTATTTCGATGACTTCATCCAACGATCTCGCTGCAGCCATACCGTCACAGAGTTCACCCCATGCACTGTGATACACCTACATAATCACATGGTGAGATACTCTTAACAGTCATAAAATGTAGCAACAATTGATTGCAAAGGCCGTCCTTTTACTGAGGATTGATGGCATTACAATCAAGTGCGGATAATGAACAGACTAAAATTTTCTGTTTCTAAGAGCTTTGTGAATTCGTGATTTCTTCATTTTATCAAGTATGTCAGAAGCAGCATTTATCCCAACTACTTTGAGATAGAGCCTTGATTGATGTCAGAAATTGCATTTACCTTATAATAGGGGTCGAAGCTCCGGTAAACACAAAGTAGAATGCAGTAACACTGTGATAGTAGTAATTGTTTATGAGAACATAGAAGAATATAAAGGCAAATTATAAAATTTCTACTTTCCACATCACCATGCCCTTCAATCCACCTCATGTTCCAACAATTTTCCATCAGTATCAGTTCCCTATACTTCCCCAATAGAAATGCAGACTGGCAAAAGCCACGACAACCAAAGTCAAGCAAATTTCTTCACAATTCAAGAGAGCAGGAAAGATACTGGCATACAAGAGGACACATAATTAAAAAGGCAAGATTGATTTAATAGAGAGAGAGAGTACCCTGTCCATCACATATTGGTGGAAAGCATCCACAAAATGTAGCAGTTTTTGTTCCAGTAACCAATGATGCTTGCGGTTAATAGATGTGGAGCTTTTGTCCTGGAAGATGAAGTTGCTATAATTAAGTTACTAGGTTAAAATTTTAGTAAGAGCAACTAAAGGAACCTGTTAGAAGACATAAAGTACACCATTGTTAAAGAAAATGGACTTTGGCCCAACTCAACCCCAAAAGCTTATTTAATGAGGTGAAGATTGTCCAAGATCGTATAAGGAGACAAATAGCCATCCCTCAACCAATGTGGGACACTTAACATAAATGTTATTGTATAGCTAGCAATTTCTATTTGGTTTGCAAAGAAACTAAAGCAAAAGAAGATACTAGACAGACCTTCCACATCCACCTCCGAGCTTTATCAAGAACAAATTTTGCGCGTCTGACTTTCAGTAAGAACCTCATAACCTGAAAAAGATGATAAACTACTGAGCAGAACATTTAGATCGATTGCATCATGACGGGAACTACAGCAGTCTAGCTACCTGATTATACTTCTTTATTGCTTCCGTATTTGCAATTAGTTCAAGGGGCCAAGGAACCTGTTACATTTCAACATTAAAACAACATGTCAAGGTTGTAAGAAACCACAGATCAGACAGCCCAAAGCACCACAAAACAAGTAGCATACCTTGTATGTAAACATGAGTGTATCCAGGCCATCAATGCCAAAGTTCTGCCCTCGACTCTTTCGAGGCGTCGAAGTTGGAACAGGCATACCACGCTGGTCATCCTCACTAGTGGCATTATTTCTTGTTACAGACACAACTAATGAATCGGGCGAGCTTAATAGTGTGGCATCAGCAGAGTATCGGATTGATTCCTGAATTATAATAAAGGTTAAGTGCATACAAAGGGGTTTCCTCACTTGCAGACTCAGTAGCAGAAAACAACTTAAAAGTCCAGACAATAGGACAAATAGGAGCGGGATACACCAATTATTGGATTCTGCAGACACCAAAGGCTGGAGTAGTTTTAGTTCAACCCTTTTCACCATTAAAGATGAAGGCAAACGGTCTGTCTGATCTTTTATCCTCCTTTTCTGATATTATAGAGAGGTCATTGACCCTACTTTCACACAGTTCTTTTTCTTCTTCTTTCTTTTGGGATGTCGATGGTGTCAAGGCCAGCTCGCACATACATAGTTCTTTTCTCCAGTTTGATGTTTCAGCACTGTGTAAGATTATCTACAATACATATTCAGAGTTCAAACTACAGCTGGAACCTAGTAGAACACGAGAATCTGTTTTCCTTTCTATGGACGCATATTTTAAAGTTGCCAGTAAGTTTGTTCAAAATTTAATATCATTAACAAGAAAGTCAGCAGTCTTCCTCTATTAGAATATGAATTCTGATCAAGTGCTATCTATAGATAAGAAAATCAAATTGTTAAAAGGAAAGGAAAGAATTGGAAAATCTTTTCCCAGCTGCACGAATGGCACTTTTCCTTTTGGGGTTTACAACTAACTAATAGAGAAGCCACTTTGACAACATAAGAGAAGAATCTTCATAGAAAATTTCTGCCAACAGATAGATGGGAACTAATGAATCAAGCAAAAGATATGAGTCGACCAATTGGACCTGCAGTGTTGTGTTTAATTCAAAATCATCATCTAAGCTTTCTCCTTTGTCTAATTTATTGAAGACCACTGTCAAGAAGTGCTGCAGCAAATCACCTGGAGAGAGCAATATAATAATCATGTAAAGAATGCAAATGATAATTGACTACTAACAAGCTTGCCCATCAAAAACCAATGCAGACCTGAGCCTAACAAGTATATAGCACGCAGAACTTCCAGCTCTTCTAGCAGTCTCCACTCACATAGTAATTTTGACAAAATACTCCTGCCAATACAATCAGCCTGCAGTACAGAACAAGAGGCATTGGACATATTAAATCTCAACCATGTAAATATAAAAAGGTATTTTAAGATGACTACGTGCTACTACCTGTTTTTTTATGAAGAAAATAAGGCATTCTTGAAGAATAACCGTAGGCAACGGAGTATTCCTTGGTTCAAACCTTCCAATCCAGTTTAAGGTCCTTGAAGGGAGTGTACTATTTTCCTGGAAAGGAAACACCTCTGATACATGATGATCCTCCTGTTCCAAAAATCATGTTATGTTTAAACTTCAAAAGCTGGAATAAAATCTAGAGTAAGACAATTACTAGTCATAACCCCACATGAATTGACACGAACTATTTAAACTAAGTTCACTTAAGAAACAAACTATGTAGAGCCTAATCTTGATACAGGTGCACTTCCAACTGAAGGTCCAAAACAATTTAGCCAATCTGTTAAATTTCACTCAAAAACCAATCTAGCCAGTCAATAACAGAAATGTCTGTTATAATCCATGCTTAGTTCATGGTTTGATATCCCAGATGGGATTGTCAGATTCCCAAGGGAAAAAGCAAGAGGAGGATGGTGACAGATTGAGAGTTATGCAATCTGGGTTCAGAAAATGCTGCAAGTTGAAGTCTTGCACGACACGGATGGTGCTGGAAATACAAGAAAAGCAGTAAATTTAAAGGTCCTGGTGAATTTGATGGCATGGTAAACACAAACTCCAACCTCGACAATTATATAATAAGCAGTAGCAACCTCTCAGAATTGACTTTCTTACTGGAAGAAAACTATATTCAGTTAATTAGGGCAGTTGGTCATTGTTGAAATTTTGTTGCTTTCGGCTACTGCAGCAAAAATTTTAGCATAATAAGTTGCTTAGTTTTAGGATGAATTCAATTTTAAATTTCTATTAGATTGTTTAAGTTTAGTTGAGATATTTTAGGTTTTTTGAATTTTAAATTATGTGGTGTTCCTCATTGAATATTTAAAATCTTGTTATGCTTAATAAAATTATTGAGAAACTTTTTCAATCAATACTTTAGATTTTTTTGTTGCCCCATCTTTTAAAAACCCAACAGTGGTATAAAGAGCTTCATTTGTCTTACGGGATCTGTGAGTTCTTCCAAAGAACCATTTTCAAATTATTTTTAACCAATATCAATTTTTAAACCCATTTTCAAATATGCCAAGCAGTAGTCTCTCTTTGAATGCCCCACAAACTTTCACTGGTGAAAACTATCAGATTTGGTCAGTGAAAATAAAATCATATCTTAAAACCTACGACTTATGGAATGTTGTAATGGAAGAACAATCCTTACGAGCAATCTCTGAAAATACTCTCATTGTCCAGAATCAAATACTTTCAAAAGAGATTTCAGATAAGACAAGGTCATTAAGGGTGTTTTTTATGCACAAAGTCATAAGACGAAGAAGAAAGAAGAAAGAAGAAAGAAGAAAAAGAACTGCACTACAAACGTGTGCAATTTCAGCGATGCTCAAAACAATCCTCAAGCACAAATAACAAAAGCAAGAATTGAGGAGGAGTAACTTTTTAAATTGCAGCAGAAGCAAAGGAGGAGTGTTGAAATTTTGTTGCTTTCATTTACTACAGTTAGCATAATAAGTTGCTTAGTTTTAGGATGAATTTCAATTTTAAATTTCTATTAGATTGTTTGAGTTCATTGAGATATTTTATGTTTTTTGAATTATAAATTATGTGATTTTTTTGTTCCTAATTGGCTATTTAAAGCCTTGTTACGCTTTATCACACCCCTGGTTTTAAAAGTTGTCTTTTACTGGTGTAACGTACTGGAGTATATATTTATATAATATGATCTGGTAGAAGAAGAAAATATAAATGACCTCCTACCCAGCCTTAGGAAGTGAGGGTGAGAAATGCTGAGCATGTCAAAAACAAGTTAAATTATTTTTCTTTTATGACTACTGAGGTTACAAGATATCAGTACCTGAAAAGGAGGAAGAAGTGTTGGGAATGGGAACAGCTCCTCCAGAAAATTGACATCTTCCTCTAATCGATCACGTGCAGATTCACCAAACTGAAAACCAAAGGTATAGTTTGTATTTTTGGTTGCCACGCATGATCCACCACTTCCAACGAATATTGCCTGCCTTAATCCCTCATCATTAAGAGGGGGAAGGTAAAACTCTCTAGATAAATTCAATGCACCCCAAGCATCCCTATTTGCATGAAGAAAATTTTGGCTAGTAGTTATAGCTGGATTTTCAGGACGGAATCCTAAAGATAGAATATCATTTCCATCTAGAGGTAGCTTATCTCCTTTCACAACAAAGCTATCCACTTGCTCTCCAAGAGCATGACATGAATGGAGATCAGCTCTTCCTTTCTGAGCCACTGTATCAACCAAGAACTTACACCATTGTTTATCTGAGCATGTCATCTCTTGGAAGCTCTCGTTACTTCTTTCTACTTTTTGCATTCCAGAAAATGATTTAACTAATGATACAATTTTCTTCTCCTGGAAAAGGTATTCAGATATGTGATCCCCATAGCCAATAAGAGCCGATAAGGTGACACAAAAGATCTCTGACAAGCTTAACCCAGCAATACGGCCGCCAGTTTGAATAGAACCGGCAGATACTGAGGATGTCATAGTAGTATGTTGAACAAGCTGCAATGACTTTCCAGCAGAGATAATATCCCTGGCTATCTCTTTGACAAACAGCGGACATACATCCAAATCTCTCTCTTTTGCATCTTTTTCGTTTGCCAAACCGGGCACATCATTAGGTTCTCGTCTACCCATATCGTTTGTCCGCTTTATTGAAAGCAAAGAATCAGTGCGACAACCAGTATCCAATTTTGCAGATCTCAGCAGATAGCTCTTCTCCCAAAACTCAGACTCATTAACTGCAATTCCTTTGTTAGCACAAAAGAACATCTGCATAATAAGCATACAGGCATAAGATTGTCTAAGGGAACTTCAATGTCTAAACATAGGTGTTGCTGAACTGCCCGCCATAAGACATAACTATGAAAATCAAAAATGAAAAGGAAAACATACTAAAACTACCTAACTCATACTCGAATTTGCTGCAGAAAATTCGCCAGTTAACTAATTTCAACAATTTGTACAAATGCCATAAATTATAGTAATTACACATCATACTTTCTAGACTGTATATTGTTAGATGTTAAGAGCACAAATAAACTTTTTGCTAGAGCATTAATTGCCTACACAATAGCATGAGTAATGGATGTCTTGGAATCATGATACAATTTTGGCTCCATATTGAATAATCCGTGAAACACTTTATCAAAACAAGCACTATAGATCACTGTTGCATAGATTCTTCATTTTTTTTTATCAGGATTCTTCATTCTATTTGATATATACATGCCAAATGGATATGATATCAGATTAGATACTTCATATGGTACAAGATATATCAAAAATATATTGAAGTACCCTTTATCCATACCAGTATGCCATAGTCGAGACAGTGTAACATAACTAGCAACATACACTATTAGACTAGCTTAATTATTCATGAAATTGAAGTTCTGTATCAAAGTTAAAAGGGTATACTATTGAATAAGCCCTTCTTCCTTTGCCACATTGCACTTTAGGCATACTTGCGATTCCAATAAAATAAAAAAAGAGTTAAGGTCCAGATAAAACTCTGAACTGATATAGCGAACATTTGCCCTCCACTAGACTTTTGACTTCAAAAATGCACTCGCCGTGAAAATATGTTATGATGTTGAAAAATGCAGATATAAGCATACTCCAGGAAGCTATTATTCTGATCTATGTAAAAGCTATATGAAATCATTCGCTATTCCATTAACACGGCCATCAATATAAACTTACCTCCTCAAAGGGGTCGTCAAGGATTCCTTCATAAAGCCATGAATCAAGGCCCTCAATGTATGGCAAAAGACTGCTAACAAGTGCGTGTAATATCATCCTGTAAGCATCCTCCTGAAAATATTTACTCGAGATGATGAGTTATAAGATGAAAGACTCAGCAAATATGTCCAGCAAAGGAAAGCAGTGTCACACCTCGCCTCCTTGCACAAGACAAACTTCAGTCAGCTTCTTATATAAATAATTAAGAATATGCACAGCAATAGCTGTGGCAGAGATAGAAGAATTAGTTTCATCATAAGGTTGTGGAATGGCTCCTTGCACTAGTTGAAACAAAAACTCAGCTCCTGCACACAAACTAATGTAGCATTGATAAATCCTGTTAGGAACTTTAATTAATAACCCCTAAAAGTATGGGGAAAAGATCAGTCAGCAAGATCAGTCAAACAAGTGAACTGTTAAAATTCTTTTGGGTAAGGCATGCAAAAGGGGAGCACCAGTCGACTCCCCCTTGGCATTTCAAAAGGAAAGAGGGGTTTCCTGAAAATATGTACACACATAATCAGCATAGCAGAAGAAAGGCAGCAAAAGAAAGTCTTACAGGGAAAGGACAATGAGGACGGATAACAAGTCCATCAAAGATAGAAATAAGAATCAAAACGCATGTGTGTGTGTGTGTGTGTGTGTATAGATATGTATACATATGTATATATATATGTATATCTATATGTATGTATACAAATATGTATATCTATGTATATGTGTGTATATGTCTATATATGTGTGTGTGTATATATATTTTTCATCAAGCAACACTTTAAAATGCTGCAAGATTGGAACAACACAACAGTTTGTGTTGGAAGAAGTAAATCCTGGAATGATTTCTGAGAAATTTACGAATTTCTGTTAAGATATGAGATATCCACAAACAAGTAGTAAAAGAAGCAGAACAAAACATGAGATGCACATATTACAATCAAGAAAAATACGTATTGAAACTGCGAGAGAAGGCAATAAGCAATTCCCTTAGTTATAGGTATGAAAATGTGCACCAAAGCCCAGGCCAAACATCTAGCATAAAGGAATTTAGGATTTTGATATGTATACAAGTTAAAGAAAATAAGTTCTCTCATATAGCTCCGCCTATCAAACACTTTGTGATTTACCAATCTTAGGAAGTTCTTTTCTCATCTGCAATAAGATGCCAGGATTTCATTTACCCTCTTCAACTTCTATTAATTGTAATTTCCCAGAGACGGAAAATTTTTCTCTTGCCACCCTTTTGGTTTATCAGATTTTTAGCTTAACATAACTATACTAGACCTCTATCATAACAAACCCAACTAAATATCCTCTTATCTTCGGTTAGTAACCACTGTTTTAGCTCTTCATCCCTGCTCATATTCCATTTACTTCTACGATGATTTACCCTACATAATCTTCATTCTTCACATCTTCTTCCCATTTCTTTTTCCTCGATTTAATTCTTATTTTTCTTTGTTTTTTTTAATCCCGTCCCCATATGCCCCCTCCCCTCTCAGCAAAGGCAATAGTGGTTCTTCCACTTCCCATCCCCCTCCCACGTTTGGTGACTGGAGCTTCAACTAATGGTTAGAGGTGAAGGGAATTTTCCCCACTTTTTTTTCTTTTTTATTATGCTTAATCACATCAGCATCACTCCTCTGTCAATGAACTACACCATGCTATAGTTTTCAAAATTTTCATTTCACAAGGTAATTTATTCGGATACAATGTACCAACCTTGATAAAGAACTTGACAATCCCAAGAGGGTTGGAGTAGTTAAACTAGAGGAGTCGACCACCTTCATCTCCTCTTTCAACGCGCCTTCCCGTAACAACTGCTCCATAAAAGAAGTTCAAAATCCTTTCTTTATATATAAATTCATGAGTTTAGGTTATAAACACCATCAGTGTAAGGAATATTTTTGCACAATCAGGTCATCCAAAGGATTATCTACAGATCATTCTCCTTAAAATGCGGGATTTTATATCTTGAAAACAAGACAGATTGCTTACTACAACAGGTAAACATGACCTGATGGTCTAAAAATTCCTTACACTGACGAAGAACGCTAAATGCATACATCCAAAGTGCAAGTAATATTAGATTAAGCAAACAACAAAGGAGACACTTACTGATAGCCAAGTGGAGATAGAGCAACAAAATGCCCTCAAAGTAGGTGGCGGTGAAGGCACGGATTTTTCAACTTTTTGAATTCTAATTTCAACAATTTTCAAGCAAGTTGCTGCATAGGTGAACTGATTGAGAACATGATAAAGACTAGTATGTGAAAGATGGCTAACATATATTCCACCGCGCACACAAAAACACTGCCTTAATTCATCCCAATACAACAGCGTACTGGAAAAACCTTGTAATATTTGCAGCACATTTCGCACCTAAATATGAAAAATTTCACAATGTGTAAAGAGGATAAATTAAAGATGAAAACTTTACGCAAAAATTCAATAAATCAACTAACTGGGGTCCGATAAATGAATAAATAAAATGAACTTACTAAATCAACTTCGTTAGTTCTGAAGGAAGAAATTGGGTTAGCAAAATGTATGCCGTCGGAATAAGAAGTGTATAATTTGCCGATTAAACTCTGGGGAGCTTCCATAATTTTTTTTGTCTACAGATGATGGAAATATATCTTTTTTGAATGTTTTTATGGATCCATTATCAGTTCGGAGTTACGAATTGGTATATTCAGAGTTGGATGGAACAGCAGGAAATTCTGGCCGATTTTTTATTTGAACAGAGGGCAAATTGGAAAAGGAGGAGAATAGAAGAGGGAAAGTGTGCTCTCAATTTTTCCAAATTTTAGTTTTGCTTTTATTTATGTGTTCCATTTTGGAGAAATTTTTATATGCTTAAATAATGGACTGACGTGGCGATTCGGACCAGTGATACATTTCTGTTCAAATTGTTGTTTCTTAATTATTAAATAGTTATGTTGGGAAAAAAAATAGCTGTTTGAAAAAAAAAAAGAATAATTCTGCTGAATAAAAGAGAAAAATTGCATATTATCAGTGAGAAAATTCCAAATAAATAGTAGTAGTATTATTATATGTGTATCAGTGGCGAAGCCAGGAAATTCAATAAGGGTGTTCAAACCTTTGCTATTGGGCTATATAAAGGTATTCAACGTCTATTTTTAATCAATAACAAGTATATTTTACCTTATACGGAGTATAATTTTCTGGGAAAGGGTGACCACCCTTGAAGGAATGTAGCTTCGCCCCTTATGTGTATAATTATGTATAATCATTGTATAAACTATGTATATGGCTAGAAAAAATAAACAATAAATATGAACGGCTATTTGTGTAATATCCCAAAAATAATGATGAAATATCTCAGTGATACAAGAGTACTGGAGTAGGTCATTTGTTTGAATCCTAGTTGAAAAGATTTTTAGTTATTGCTTTCCTTTGAATGCCTATTGAATATATATATATTTATGCCTTTTTTGGTTAAAGATCTCCAAATCGTGCGACAGTGACGCTTTTGTAACATTTTATTAATGTTTTAGCCATTTCTTGAAATGTCAATGCAACTATTTGTACATGCGAGTTTAGCTTAATTTTTCTGTTTTACAAAATAATACGATTACATATTTAGAAACTAAAAAAATAAATGTAAATCACTACCTTTGTAGTTGTGAATATTTAAGAAAAGTTTTTCAAAATGTAGTGAAATAAACAAATTTTGACTACAGAAATCGTAGTGATGCACTATACAAGAACATTTTAGTTATTATAATCTCCTTTCAATTTTCAAAGTTGAACGATAAAACGTTGGAGTAAATTTTAATAACTTACTCCTCAAAATATAAATAATAAAAAAAATCCAATAAGAACATTGCCGTTGAAACTTATTGTCACCTAAAGAATTATATCACAGAGACACAGGCAATTAAAGATGGAAGACTTATTCCAATAGTCAAAGGAATATGTGTAAGAATTGCTCTTAATTTATTCAGAAATTTTTACACAAGTTTATAATAAAACTAATGATCTTTACACTGTTCAGGATATCAGCTGATTAGATGTCCTTCAGGTTGGCATTAAGCACAATAAAAACATTTACATTCACAAAAACCTTTCACTTTTGTGTACCTAAGTCATAGATTCAATCTGAGTTACACTATTAACTTCAGAATCATTTTCATGAATCTGCTCCAAAAATATGAAAGCCTTTGATAGCTTCATAAACAACATCAATGATACACAAAAGACGCGGATGCATATGGGAATTGTGTTGCATATCTCTCCCACATATGGCAACATTCTTACCAATCATCCGACTGAAGTTTTGTATCGAAGTTTCCTGATCTATACACGATTTTTTCCCATCTATTTAATTATTTATGATCTTATACAGATGTTTGGGGTTTCCTTTCTTATGTTCCTATAAGGACTTCTGTTTTCAGGTCCCAGGGGTAAGCTACTAGGAATGCTTGGGGGACTGGCTGCACGCGAACTTGAGTTCAGCTCCAATGAAGATATACAGGGCAGGACTTCAAGCGTAGAACGGGGAGAGTGGTGAGAAGCTGCTCCGTTCTCACTGGTTTCAGGATGAGTTTGCTGGCAACTTTCACTGAAAGAGCACAATTAAACTTGCATAAGCTAAGTCAATGGGATAAACACAGAATATAGTATAACTAGCTGGGACCAAAAAGGGCAACCCGGTGCACAAACCATCCTGCATTCATGCAAGGTCCATGGAAGGGCCGCACCCCCAAGGGTGTGATGCAGACAACCTACCCTACTACAAGCATTAGTGGCTGCTTCCACAGAACTATAAATATTAATACCAAAAGAGGGAGTAATCAGCTATTTGACGGAACAATGAGCCCGAGTATATCCAAACATGACAAACAGAGAGAGAGAGAGAGAGAGGGGACGTACGACAAAGTCATTACCTGCTATATGGTGATTTTCCATGCCTGGCGGATATTCCTGGTAAAAGTGGCTTTAGTTCCTTTTTATGGTTAGTTGGGTCCTTAGGACTCTGCAGAGCATCCTAAAAGTGTAACAAATTCAGAGTTTGAAACCATTTGAATTCAATATTCAAGTAATAGGAGGAAAAATAAAATTAGAGAAGCTGATAAGCAGTACAGTAACGTTAACCACTAACGTCACGTAGTCACTAGCATGTAACACTCACACGTAATTTCATCCCTGAAAGATCCTCTGAACAACCAGCAACAGTATTACGTAAAAAGGCATGCTCGAGTAGCATCATAGCTGATGGCCTATCTGCAGGCTTCCTCTGAAAGCAGCACTGGAGGAAATCCTTCCCTTCTGGAGATAATTTTTCTGGTATAGGTGGTGATTTGTGCAAAACACTGAACATAGCTTGCACCTAATAAGCCAAAGCACAAACGTTTAGACACTTACAGAAATCAATTCTAGAATGCCCGAAAACCGAAAGGTAAGAACAGAGTTCTGGCATAATTGAGATTAAGCCACTAGATCATGACCAAGTAATCAGCTAGCTTGTATTGACAACCTAAAAGCTCACCAATATGTTTACGCTTGTAACATGATTACATTGTTCTCAAATGAGATGAATTTAAACTCTTACCCCATTAAATTCACCCCACGGGGGCTGTCCATTAAACATCTCAATAACAGTGCAACCCAGGCTCCATATATCGACAACAAAGGCAAGCTCTGGATTGGCATCTTTCCGCAACACAGCCTGCATTACCTGCATATGAAGTGATGGCCAGACATAAGCACAAGCCAACAAGGAGAGGGGAAAGGGGGGGTGGGGGCGGCAAATAAGGCAAGCAGTAGCCGTAAAGTAGCTTTACGATGCCTACCTCTGGAGCCATCCAATGAGGGCTTCCTTTCAGAGAAAGATCAGTTGCACAGCTGGAAAGCTGGGAAAAAGAGAAGCAATATGAAATTACAGCAGTAGGGGAGGCATGGAAAATAATTGATGAAAGATTCTTCTTATCGTTTTGTCTAAAGGTTAGGGTTTACAAGAAAACACTAAAAACACTAAATTAGAACAAACAAAGAAACTCTAGCAATTTCAGTTTGGCATTAGAATTCTGAAAGCTTACATGTTTTGCTAATCCAAAGTCTGCAAGCTTGACAATGCCAGATGCATCTACAAGCAAATTTGCTCCCTTAATGTCCCTATTCGGAAGAATCATTGAAACCAACCATTAGACTGAGCATCACTGCCAAGGTAAAGTTAAAAAGAAAACAATGTTTTTTTTTGTAAAGAGAAAAGGTTCTTGCTTGCTTATGACATGGAATTACAATCCAAAGGCTTTTAATATTCCGTTAATGAATCTTTAAATGAAATGCCATTAACCACCTTGATGAACCCCAGTATCTACCTGTGTATCGTCTTAGTGCTATGCAAGTAAGCCAGCCCTGATACAATATGCCTAGTAAAGTTTCGAACTATTGATTCTGTCATAGCTCCACAATGGTCCCGAACATACTTATTAATTGATCCGGGGTGCACATATTCCAAATATATGCAAAAGCGGTCCTCCATCTGAAAGCCAAATAGCATCTATCTTTTAATATTCTGAAGAAATGCCTGAACATGGCAAGAGAACAAGAAAGATAGATGTCTTACTATTTCACTGCCATAGTACCGAACAATATTTGGGTGCTTTAACTGCCGGAGAACCCTTATTTCCTACAACAGAAGTAAGCAAGAAACTGAATTGATTTGGAATAGCATAAACTGGCGAAAAACACGCCATAGTAACTGCAATCCAGTGCAAAGCTTCATCCTTTCAGATATCTAGAATGTGATAAACTGAGTATAGAAGAATGGGAAATACTGCAATATGAAACCTCAATTTTTATCCCCAAGCCAGTTACCAACATTCCGAAAAAAAAATTCTAGCTGATGAAAACGTGAAGGAGGTTAATGAAGTCAAAGAATATGGTCAACAAAAGTAGCTCTATGGATACATTATTGATTTTGCATCTTCAGGCACATGATATTTATCTCAAAGGACCTTGATTTGACTAATTTGCTAATGCAAGTTAGAGAATCAGGAGGTAGTATATAACATGCTTATTACTTATTTAAAGTTCACTTCACTTCACTTGCAAAAGATTTGACCTTTAAAATATGTTTTCTCTTGCCGTGTAACTCCAAAAATTGTAATTTACACACAATTTTTATTATGTAGACTAAGAAGGCATGAGGAAGTCACCTGTTCTAACTGCTTTATACATTCAGCAGATTTAGGATCATCAGGAGTAAGATCGACTTCTTTCATTGCACATAACGCACCGGTTTCACTGTCAAAAGGGAGAAAAGAAACAGAAGCGAATGTTACATTCCTACCAAGTTACTTACTAGGCAAACTTTAATACTTTAATGCTTACCGGTTGGTAGCTTCATATACACTTCCATATGTACCACGACCTAAAAGCTTCCCCTTTAGCCATTGACCCTTTGTTGGTGATACACATGGTTTATCCATATTGCTTTGGATGGTACATAATTCTGGTTGTCTTGGAACTCCTGGTGGAAGGGGTAGCGGGTGCACATCGATGTTATTAGCTTCAGTCCAAGCCAGAGAACTTTCCGGAAGAGATTTATGATGAGAATGCACAGCGCTACTTCTGTGATTCCTGGTTCTATTAACTAGATTTGTTAATGTTGGGCTACTTAGTGGAGAATGATCAGCACTGTTTATAACCCTTGTGGGTGAAAGCTGGAAAGAGTGAGCGTCTGAAGGTGATGATGGCTGATGAAATAGAGGATGGAAAAGGTCCTGTGTGCTAAACCTTTTTGGGCTTGGGACGGGGCTTGTAAAACCACTACCTGGAGCACTTCTAGCAGGAACATTCAGCCTGAATTCAACACCCTCAGTATTCAGATCCTGAGGGAATCTCCTACGCCTATAAGTTGGAGTAGATGATCTTGGATGATGAGAACTTGTCACCTCAGCTGGAGTTCGATCAGAAGTATCCCTGCAATTTGCAACAGGTTAACAGTTCTGCATTCGTTTTTTGTTCTTACAAACTCATCATAGCTAATCAAGCATTGTTACCGATAAACGAAGTAGCACACTTAACATTGTCATTTGATACTAAGACCAAGCAAGACAAAATTAGAATTGTTACATGTCCTTAATATCTAATATTAAGGAAATTAAATCAACTAGCATGAGTGCTCTTGTGGGTGAGACTGAATCCATTACTTTTATCTCCAACTATGCATACATATGTCAAAAGAAAAAGGGGGTAAGAAATCACATGCATAGTTAAAATGTGTAACTGAGTTTTGGGGACAAGTTTAGGGGGCAACTTATGTATTTTTCCAAAGAAAAAACGAAAAGGTACCACACTCGTTCTGAATCCCCGGGCTTCAGACTGGAATTGCCTACCAACTACCTTCTACTTCTACATGTTTGCTCACGAGTTACTCTAAGGGTGTGTTTGGTAAGTGGAAAATATTTTCAAAAAAAAATATTAAAAATAATATCTACAAATTGAAGAGTATTTTAATGAAACTTGTGCAATTAATAATAATGTCTAAGTGTTAGTTGAAACAAGTAAAATGGAGTTAAAAGTTAGGTAGTTCGTAAGGAAAATGACTTCCGCCCTTTTAGTGATTTCAGCAGAAAATGACTTCCTCATTTCCCCTCTGTACCAAACACACCCTAATTGAAAAGCTTTCATCTTTAGAACAAAAACATTTACCACTTAATCCCAAACTAATTGAAATAGGCTAAATGAATCCTTCCTAAGAACAACACTAACCTTGCAAGAGGAGGGCTTAAAGAATCCCTGTCAACTCTAACCGGCAAATTAGAGTCAACCGCTGAGTTCTGTTTGGGAAGAGAATTGAGCTCAGGAAGCGGCAACGGCAGTGGCACAGGGGAGGACTTGGACAAGTGACGGAGGCGGTGGGGCGACCGAGAACCCGACCCGAAATCCACATAAAACTCGGGAGAAACCGGTAAGGATTTCGAACGTTCATCAATAATTAAAGACTGAATATTGAGGCCCCGCAAACCAAGCTCATCATCACTAACATGCCGCAATTTGCGTTGCCTTGTCAGCCTCCTTCCACCGCCGTAAATCCGACGTGTATTAGGTGAATCTGTAGGAGAAGTAGTACTAGTTGAAGAAGAAGAAGAGCGGGAATTTGATGATAGTGAAAATGCTTTCCATATATTCGGCATTTTTCATGGCAATACAGAGAAGAAAGAAAAAAAAAAGAAAGAAAAAGGGTTGGAGTTTTTGCTGATGATGTATTAAATGAAGTAATTATGCATTGAAGAGACCGTGGAGTCCTACGTACTCATACGAAAACTTTTTGTATTTTGTCAATGTTTGAATCTTTCTAACGGAAAAAGATGGTTTTAATTTTAATTCTTCATTAATGTTGTTGGAAGTCAGAAACACGATTTCTTGTGTTGTATAAAGTCAAAGCTTTGTTTTTAGTTTAGAGTAAAGTAAAGTATTTTTTGAGTATACGTGTGTAGATATCTTATGGAGTGAAGGGATTTTCCTTGATATTATGAGGTCAAGGTTGACACTTGACAAAACAAAAAAGAGCAGCGCGTTTGTGTTGAGAACTCAAAACGTACGCTGAAAACGATGACATGCTCTGTAGACTGTATATGCCACTTATCTGGCTCAGTCAGTCGGTCCCCGTTCCCTTCTTGACAAGTTTTTCCAAAGTTTGACATGGTAAGGAGCGGTGTCAATTGTTTGGTTCCGCACTTCGGTCTCCATGGTTATTTTATAAAATTTATATAATATTAATTTTTTAGTTATTTTATTATATTTAACAAAAATTAGATTTTTTAAAATCGTTCCAATTATGTCAATTCTTTTCGATATGGTACGGTTCAGTTAATATTCGCTATTTTTTAAAACATCATATAAAAATTACTAGTAAAAATAGAATGTCATAACATACATATTTTTTTAGAACTTAGTAAAACTCTCTAGGCAATTTTACTGTTTAAATGGTGATGAATTAAGAAAACATGAAAGATGTCAGGTTATAGATCCATCAACTACTCTACAGCAGTGTAAAAGAAACTAAGCAAAGACAAGAAAAGATAAATCACACGAGTAGAAAAATATTAACTAAGTTGGGTCTCATGAATAAAATCTATAGAAGATTAAATATTCAAAAAAGATAAATCTAAATTATACGAAAGGAAACATATTCAATACATTGTAGTTTGCTACTCATAACCGCTATAATACTTTGTGTCTTGCTAGTGAATATGTTAGAAATAATTTAGTTTCGGTGAGAGTAGCATATTAGGTTTGGGAATTGGGATTTTGATCTTAATTACTTGTTGGTTTGTAACAATTTCCATAATTCCTAGGTCTAAGGAAAACTTTAATTATTATTTTTAAACTTAACATATATATTTTTCACATGTAAATTTATTTTACAATTCAGTATTAAAATCCTATAGTTTTATTAATAGAAACCTAAAAGTTGGTTCGGTGCGATACGATTCAGTCGGTTTAGTCGGTTTTCAAATATCTATCGACACCCTAATGGTAAGTGGGGCTGGGCGAATCTTGAGTGTCCTTTATGATTTAGCTAAGTAGCTTTTCAGATTTTATATATGCCATAAAAAAATATTATTGTATATTGTTTTTTATTTTAATTTATATGATACACTTTTTTTAAATTGTTTCAGAAAAATAATATTTTTATATTTAAGAATAGTTTAATTTTAAGCATTTCTTACGGTGGTTCAACCAACTATGTTGTATTGTGCTGAGTGTTGGTCAGTCAAAAACTCTCATGTGTAGAAGATGAAAGTAGGTGAGACGAGGATGTTGAGATGGATGATTGGATGTACCAGGAGAGATAAGATTAGGAGTGAAGTTATTCCGGATAAAGTGGGAGTGGCCTCCGTGGAGGACAAGATGCGAGAGTCGATACTGAGATGGTTCGGGCATGTAAAGAGGAGAAGTATTGATGCTCCTGTTAGGAGGTGTAAGAGGTTGGCCATGACGAGTTTGAGAAAAGGTCGAAGTAGGTCAAAGAAGTACTGATGAGAAGTAATTAAGCAGGACATGCAGTGGCGGAACCACCTTATAGGAAGGGGTGAAATATACAGTGTAGATAGGTAAAATAAATAACTTATATGAATATATACTATGTATTGACTCCCCTTAATTTCCTAGTATGTTTACTTTTATATAATTTTGACACCCCTTAACGAAAATACTGGCTCCGCCATTGAAGACATGATGTTATTCCACCTTACTACGGAATGAAACCCTTAATAGAAAGGTGTGAGGGTCGAGAATTTGGGTAGAAGATTAGTAAGTAGTTGAAGTTTCTCCTTTTCTTGCCAGTAGTATTAGTAACACTCATTTCCCTTCATATTCTTATATTTATATTACGTCATGTTGTGTGTTCTCTTCAATAATCGTATTTCACTATTGTTACTATATGATACTCCCTCCGGTTCACAATAAGTGTCCAGTTTCCTTTTAGCACGCCCATTAAGAAACTACTAAATCCTATGCAAAAAAATCTAGTATGATTAAACTACCCTTATTAAAGTATTGGTCACATAATTATAGTGAGGAGTGAAGAAAGTTTTTTAGGGATATGCACATAAGGGTAAAAGAGTAAAAATAAATTAAATTTTTTCTTGATAACATAACTGGACACTTATTTTGAACCAAAATAAAAAAGGAATCTGGACACTTATTATGAACCGGAGGAAGTACTACTTATTCTTTCTCCCTTTTTTTCTCCTCTCTTCCTTTTCCTCCTCCTCCTCCTTCTTCTTCTTCTTCTTCTTCTAAGCCGATAGTCTAATGAAAACAATCTCTCTATCTTCACTATGTAGAGGTAAGATCTGCGTACACATTTTCTTCTCCAGACCCTATCTATAAAAATATATTGGATTTTTTATTGTTATTATTATTAATTTTAAGCTTTTCGTTTACCTTAATAAGATAATTTATAGCAATAAATATTATGCTTGTTTTAGTTCACAAATTTCAAAAAAAAAAAAAAAAAAGTTATTCAAAATGCATCATATAAATTAAAATAGGAGTAACTTGAGATTGCTTAACTTATAAATTTTAAATTCCGGATATGTTGGACCGTGATGACAGGGTTTAGTAGAGTAATTAATGAAGTACATAAGTTGATAGCACTAGTAATAAAATATTAATGGTCGAAAAAAGTAATAAAATATTAATGGCAACGCGTAAAATAGAAAGGAATGAAAGAAAAGTAAGGTAGAACAGAGTGGAGCTCTCAGTCACTGCCACTTTGACACTTCAACACTCTGTTTTCACTTCAAGTTCTGAGTTTGGTTCGTTACAATTTGATGAAAGCCGTCCTGCCGTTACGACCCAGTCAGCTATGCTTGCATTATTGAAGACTTAGGGGTCATTCGGTAGGATGTATAAGAATAGTGTGGAATAAGGTGTATTAATAATATATGGATTATTAATACAAGTATTAGTTATGTAAGTATTATTTTTATTTATTATTTGGTGTGGTATATTAAAATTATAATGCATTACATAATTTTTAAGAAAAATAGTTGTTTACAAAAATGTCTTCCATATTTTTCAGCTTTAAGGGATTTAAAGGACAGTTTTATTTTTAACTATGCTAATGCATGCATTAATAGCCTTGATATAACTAATGCCATGATTTTTTATGCATTACTTATTCGTAGGATAATGCCAAGTATGGTGTATAACTAATACAAGTATTAGTTATGCACAAGTTGAAAAAATTTACCAAACAAGGTTTAATAATGCATAGAGTTAATGCTTGCATTATTTTTTCTAATACCTCCTAGGGTCGTTTGGTAGAGTGTATAAGAATAATGCTAAATAAAGTGTATTAGTAATGGTTGTATTAGTTATGCTTGCATTAGTTATGCTGGTATTAGTTATGCTGACATATTTCTTATCCATTGTTTGGTTTGATGTATTAAAGCATTGCACAATTTCTAAAAGAATTGCTTGTTTACAAAAATACCTTCATAACCAGTCCATCACTTTATTTTTTTAAAAAGAAACATATGTTGAGCAATGTTTGTATATGAAAAATTTAGAAGCAAATTATTTAATTTGTCTACTTATATTGTAGTAGAACTTAATATTTATTTATAGAAAAAAAATATGCTAAGTATTTATTTATTACTAGGAATATAATTTTATTTCTCACTTTCTTAGATTATTTCAAACTTGCATTATATAATAATATATTTTAATCAAGTATAAATTTTGAAGGACATTTGTCTAAGTTAATGCATGCATTAAAACCTATTGCATTGTTAATACCATGGTTTCTTATGCATTAGGTATGCATAGGATAATACCAAATAGGGTGTATAACCAATGCTCGCATAATTAATGCGTAAGTTCAAAAAGTGTACTAAACAAAATATTACTAATACACAAAGTTAATGCATACATTATTTTACCTAATGCAACCTACCAAACGACCCCTTAAAGTGATAGTGTTGAGTGTTGCAAATGGATATACTACCATATATATTGAAAGTTTTACCTAAAAAAAGTGAGTTGCACAATTAGGTAATCTAAGAATAAACTGTATTAAGTAGCTACCTTAAGTTGTATAAGTTGTACCAAATAGGAATATCATTGCTTCGCTTATGTCGGTTATTGTAACATCTCTGTTATTCTACTGTGTATGACTTAAATTAGATTTTTTAAAATCGTTCATATCATTTTGTTCCCACTTTAATATCGGTAAGGTTTGCCAATTTTTGGTACTTTATTTTTGAAATGTCATGTAAGAGTCGCGCGCATTGTTATTAGGATATCTCATTTCTAAAATTAAAAAGAAGATTAAGGGTATTATATGTTTGTTGGATATAATTTTTACTATAAGAGCTTGTGTAGATGCAATGGCTAAGTAAGATTTGATTTACAGGACAAAAAGTACAATAATACAGGTTGTGCACTCCAAGACACTATTTATTAACAAGTAACTAGTATTGTTTTATTTTCGAATGATAACTAAGTTGCTAACCAAAAATTTGTTGTTCAAAGGACATAAAAATTGAAAAAATAATGTGTAGTATGACTAAAAGATATGCAGGAGATCTGAACTAACTTGATATACTTGACTCAAATATCACAAGTCACAACCATATAAACAAAAAGAAAGAAAAGAAAGAAAAAGTTGAGTGGGAGAAGGAGTAAATTCCAAGGCCAACATTCAACTATGTGGTCATTCAACTTTGAGGTCATTATGCAAAAGTTATTTTTTCTTTTTTTTATTACGTAAAAATCATTGAAACATGAACATATTTTAGATATAAAAATAATAAAAAAAATATTTATTCAAAATAATAAAAACATATTTGTTTAACAAATTGAAGTTTTTTATAGTCAATAAAATTTTTAAAGGAAGTTCAAAGATATTTGTGTTAAATATTAAGTTTTTTAAGCTTTATCTGTTAATATTATTTATTTGAAAGTATTAATCCACTGTATCATTTTACTAAATATGGGTATTTTATTTATTAAATTAATGTGTATGGCTTGGTTGATAATTCAATGAGCTTTGATTTTTTAATTTTTTTAAGCATATTTCATTAAGCATGATTAACAACATGGACTTGAGATTTGTTCACGAATGTTACTGACAATTTAATAATGCTACTGATGATCTACTAATGTGTCGTAGGGCAGACAAGGTTTCTATTGAATTGATGATGAAATAATTTGAGCTATTCTCGACTGCTTCTGCATTACATGCAAATATGGAAAAGAGCTCTCTATATGTGACAGGAATAACTACACAGTGTAAAGAAGAAATTTTGAAGAAGTTGAAGCTGAGCACAGGAGAAATACCATTCAAATACTTAGGGCTGCCACTATCCTCAAAGAAACTCAACATTAACCAATGTATGCCACTGGTTGATAGAATAGCAGGAAGAATCAAATGTTGGACAACTAGATTTCTGTTATATGCAGGACGACTTCAGTTAATCAGAAGTGTGTTATTTGAAATGCAAACATATTAGACATAAGTGTTTCTGATCCCAAAGAAAGTATTTCACTTACTGCTATATGGAGGAATTTTCTATGAAAAGGAAGCATTGAAGGGAAGAAAACACCAATAGCATGGGAAACTGTTTGTAGACCCAAAGCAGCAGGTGGTCTAAATATTATGAACTTCTCAGTCTGGAACAAGGCAGCAATAGGTAAATTACTATGAGCAATAGCACAAAAAAAGGACAAGTTATGAGTCCTATGGATTCATAATCACTATATGAAGAGGAAGGAATTGGACAGTATGCAAACTCCTAAACAAGCTAGCTGGGTGATAAGGAAGATACTTGAAGCACGAAGATGGTTGACTAATGGAGTGAAGGAGTTGGAGCTATATGCAGTGAAGGAGAAATATATCATCCAGTAAAGCGTATGTTTCTTTTATGCCACAGTGTCCAAAAGTTAACTAGAAAGCTCTGATTATGACACAAGGATTGATATCTAGGCATCAGTTTGTATTATGGATGGCATTGCATCAGAGACTAGCAACGATAGATAGACTAAGCAAATGGAGGATCACAGTAGCAAAGGAGTGTGTTCTATGCACGACTGGTACAGAGGAAACTTTTGAACATTTGTTCTTTGAATGTTCATACTCAAGATTTACATGGGAACAACTGCTGAAACTATTTGAAGTCAATCGAACAGTAGGAAGCTGGCATGAGGAAACTGCTTGGATGTCAGCTAAAACAAAGAGCAGAAAAGCAATCTGGAAGATGCTGGGCAATGCATTTGCAGCAGCAGTATATCAAATATGGAGGAAAAGAAACTATAGAAGATTTCAGCAGATAAACAGAGAAAGTAGGGATATAGTTAGAGAAATTGTATTACATTTACATATTAAAGGTGAGAGCTATTGTAAATGTAGAGGAGTCTTAGTAAAGATAAATAGATATCCATTCTAGTATAGATAGTAAGTTCCGGTTGTGAAACTTAAGTGTCAAAAGAAGTTATTTTTGTAAGACCCGACTCTAGAGTCCAATGAGCGGGTGGATGTACATATTTTTCTTGGTTAAATGAAAGTTTTGAAGTTTAACCAAAAAAAATAAAATAATGCTACTTATATATCTTGAAAATTAACATTATGAAAAAAATTAAATATAAAAATAATAAATAACATAATATTATGTTATTTTGATTATAAGTAAAATATATGGGTAAAATTATATTATATAACATATAATACAGAATGTATTACATAAATATGAGGGTTTATAATGTCAATAGCATAATAGACTTTTCATGAAAAGTTCGTAAAATCTTGTTAAAGTGATTATTGTGATAACTAAAGCATAGTAAAATGATTTTTGTGTAACAAAAGAAAAAAAAGTGATTTTTGGAAATGACTTTTACATAACAAAAGAAAGAAAAATGATTTGTAGGTAAGGAACACAAAATTAAATATATGATCACCCATGAAATTTAATCGAGAAGAAGTAGCGGGAACTTGATGATCGTGAAAATATTTTTATGAAGCAATGCATTGAAGAGACCGTGGAGTCGTATGTACTCTACGAAAACTTTGGTATTTTGTCAATGTTTGAATCTTTCTAATGAAAAAAGAGGATTATAATTTCATCTTATATTCTTGGAAGTCAGAAACACGATTTCTTGTGTTGTATAAAGTCAAAGTTATAGTATAAGTATTGTCGAGTTATTGAGTATATCCCTGAATAAAATAATACTTCATTTGTTTTAATTTATGTGACTCTTTTTGTTTTACGAAATTTTAATTTTTTAAATTTGATTGGGTATTTGGATATAAAATCTTTAAGTTTTACGAAATAAAATTTATATATTTAAAGATTTACGTAAAAAATACTTATAATTCACAATCATTAGTAAATTCAATATTTGTAAAGACATGTAAAAAAATATTACGGTAAAAAAATAACTCGTTCGACCCTCTAAATCTATACTCTGTCGCATAAATTGGGACGAAAAGGGTATGTTATAAAGAGATTTTCCAAATTTCCCATGACATTACGAGGTCAAGGTTGACACTTGACAAAAAAAACAGCAAGTGTTTGAGTTTGAGTAGAGAATTCAAACCGTAGGCTGAATCTTGAAAAACGATGAGATATGGTGCAACTCATCTCCTCACTCTTGACAAGTTTTTCCACAAGTTTCTCTCTTTTTTTCCTCTTGTTTTGCACGAGATATATAACTTACAAATACTGTAAATGTGGGCAGTGCGGACAAAGCTTTTGTTAGGATCGGGAATCGGGTTGCGCAAAATTTAGCCGAGCAATATTATAATAACAATAATAAAGATAGTGCAAATAGATAATAGCGGTGATTAAAGTAGATAAAGAAGGTATAAATTTAACGTGATTCGGTGGAGGTGACCTACATCCACAAGCGAAAATGAGTAATTTTATTATATCAACAAGAGTACAAAATTAAAGCAAATACTCTAATTAATCCCAAATACCCTAAGAAAATAACCGCACGAGATCACTCTAAAGAAAAGATTCACATAAGTATTTCCCAACACTCACTCTCTTACAAAATACTCTATAATGAAAAAGAAGACAAAAGGCTAATATAAATAATTTTTACTTTTGTATTTGAAGATGTGTTTGAAATGACAAAGATGACTCTCCTTTTATAAGACCCAACTTGGTGCAGACAATAAATTTGCGTTGAAAAAATAAAATCAAGACCGAAAAATATTGCAACAATCGTAGTATTTTATTTCAAATATTTGAGTGTTACAATCTCCATGAATCCTCTGATTCTACTTTTCAACAGTAAATAAAAGAGCCTTCGAGCTTAATCTTGAATTTTATTTTATTTTAATCCAAGTGCTTGAGGCTTGATCTTGATCTTGACGTATTTTTAATCCAAGGGCTTGCAACTTGTTCTTGAATCTTCCTCTTGATCTTTTAATCCTTAGAACACTTGAATGCTTGTAGCTTTTAGAGAAATCTGTAGCGTTTGATCCACGAGCTCCCTCTTGCTTCTTGTATAACTTCTGGTATTTTTCTGAGTTACGAAGACCCATATTTATAGTTGTGGGAGAAAAGAGTTATGATAAGAACAAACTCTTTCCGACCAATCAAATTGAAGTGTGACAAAGCCGCATTTGATTAGCAAGAACATGTCACTTGCACACGTGGCGCAATTTCATTGGCCTTTTAATGTGACTTGGCATGCTTTGTCATTTTGACACGTGGCATAATCCTATTGGCTCTTCCGTTTGACTTGGATCGACACGTCATTTGGCACGTGGCACCAAACTGGGCCTCTAGGAAGATGTCATCTTGGGATTAATGAAGTGGGTTCATCACTTTAGCCCAATCAGATGGGCTAGCCCAATGGATTAAGACCTATTTATTTAATCCATATATGTTGGACTTATATAACTAATCCAATTATATTAGCCCAATAAATTTATTTGAACTAATATATCTTGAATTTAAAATATAATACAAATTATTTTACGGATTTAATTCCAATAAATTTAAATGCCTACACTTGGCTCTAAGCACTAATAAAAGAAAAAAGCAAACTGATCCAATAATCTCTACCACACAATGCATACTTTGTGTCACGACCCCAAATCCTACATTGGTCATGATGGCACCTATCGTGGTACTAGACTAGCCAATTTACTGAACATAATACAAAGAACTTTTCATTTAAAACAACAACGAAATGTATCAAAAATCTTGCACATTTAGTATTTCAAAATCTGCGGATAATCAAAGAAAATATCTAAACCAAAATCTCCAAACCCGGAGTCAACAGTCATGAGCGCTAAATAGAACATAGAATCTGACACGGTATTTCCTTAATACATCAAGTCTAGGAAAATGTAAATATGCGACAAAATGAGAGGGAGAAGGGCGGGTTTGCGAATGCCGTGCAACTACCTTACAATCTCCGACCAGCTCCACTGGGAACAATCGAGTCTCACTCGATCCGGGCACCTGGATCTGCACACAAGGTGAAGGGAGTAACATGAGTACACCAACTCAGTAAGTAACAAATATAAATAAGGACATGAGTGCAGTGACGAGCTTTAAAGTCATGTGAAGATCATATATGAAATATTAGTGGAAAACAGTAAAACAAGTCAGGAAATCTACGTTCCGAAAGTTTCATAAACTCCATTTTCTCCCTTCCAATCTCATGGAAAGCATTTATTCAACATTTATCATTTAGAGGCAGAAATACAAAGAGGAGTGAAAACAGAAATTTCATAGCAAATAAGCCCCTCGAGCACAATGTCACTCACAAATAAAGCCTCTCGGGCCAGCCTCTTAGTCACTCGTGACTCATCTCTCGTCAATCAGCACTCACGCTCAATAGGGATCATATAATAACCGTTGCAGCGTGCAACCCGATCCATGTATATATATAACGCTACAGCGTGCAACCCGATCCATAAATAGTCGACTACGCTCACTAGGGGTGTACAGACTCCGGAGGGGCTCCTACAGCCCAAGCGCTATATCGCTGCAGCGTGCAGCCTGATCTAATATATATAACGTTGCAGCGTGCAGCCCGACCCAATATATATGTATGTATGTATATAATGCTGCGGTGTGCATCCCGATCCATCACTATCCTTACAAATTCGGCTCTCGGCCTCGCTCAGTCATCACTCTCACAAGCCACTCGGCAATCTCACCACAATCACAGGGACTCATCCCAACATTTCTCATTTGTTTGAAAACAGGGTGATAAACATGAATGAAAATGAACAAGTATAAATCATGACTAAGATCATATTTTTCTATCAAAAACAATGTGAGAAATAGTAGTAAAACACCCTTGAGGGTCCAAATAGGTCGGCACTAGGCCCCAAACATGGCATACAACCCAAATATAGTGTAAATCTCTAGAATACGGAGTATCACGTGATTTCAAATCAAATACGCGGCTTAATAGTCGCTATGAGACGGACCGAGTCACAATCCCTACCAGTGCACGCCCACACGCCCGTCACCCAGTATGTGCGTCACCTCATTTATCAAAACAATATGAATTTCATACTCTCAGGTCAAGATTTACGTTCGTTACTTGCCTTAAACCGGAATAAAACTAATCCGCGATGCCTTTGCTTCTCGACTCGGCCTCAATGCGCTCCAAATATATTCAAAACAGATTCATATCATCAAAATACACTAAAGGGACAAGCCGTTCGAAAATATCCAATTTACATCCTAAATCTCGAAATTGGCCAAACCCGACCCCAGGGGCCATGACTCGGATTACGATAAAAATCATAAAACTAGAATTCTTGCACTCTCACTAGTTCATGCATACCAAATACATAAAAATCGGACCCCAAATGGCCCCTCAATTCTCCAATTTAAACTCTCAAGTTTCAAGCCCTTAATCTTCCAATTTCACCATAAAAACATGATTAAACAATGGGATAATTTCCATAAACACAAAATACAAAGTCCATGTAGCTTACCTCACTGAATACACTTGATTCCCCCTTGAAATCCCTTCTCAAAGCACCAAAATCTGTCAAAAATGGTGAAGAAAATGAGAGAATTTCGCGAAGGCAACCTTATATAGGTTCTGCCCAGCTATATCGCACCTGCGACCAAAACCCCGCACCTGCGAAAAATCCTCGCAGGTGCGGAATCTCAGGTAAGCCAAAATTCCGCATTTGCGGTCCTCATCACGCACCTGCGGGCTCGTAGGTGTGACCCAACTTCCGCACCTGCGCTCCCAAGCCAAGTTCCTCTTTTTCGCATCTGTGCAAGGCGTTCCACACTTGCGCCTTCGCACCTGCGGCTCTGATCACGCTCAACTATGCTTAATAAAAGACTAAGCGGGCGTTGCAAATATAATCCGGGGTATTACGCCCAGAGTCGATCCCACAGGGAATTTACGTATCAATTAAGTCTTTAAAATACTAAACTATTACTTAATCAATTTTCTCAAGACTTTTGAATATCAAGTGGTGATGTTTACTAAATCTAATAACAAAATAATAAACTAGCAATTAACTAACAATATAGTGTAAACAATGATAATAAAGGTCTAAGGTTATGGTTTCCCCCGTTGGTGAATTCTTCCTCGGATATTTCTTATAGTTTAATTAGTCATCTCTATCAATCATGAACGCTCTATCTATCACAAATCTCTCTCAAGTAATTATGATAATTTACTAGACGCACTCTCTCAAGTTACGCTAGCTAGATTGCATTACAGTTCACTTTAGATTGCACCCGAGGTATCGTTATCTCTAATCCAACCTCTAAACCCTCGGTTATGACTTTCGTCTATACTCCGGGAGTGATGTTGTTCAAACAACTACCTAAATATGCACTCTCTCTCAAGTAGATACATAATAAATAGGAACAGCTAATTGAGGGCCCTTTCAATCAACTACAACAAGAACATAGTTGAACAAATAGAGAATAATCAACCAAAATATATCAATATCAA
>MDKJ01271685.1:0-18910 GCA_005239525.1 Nicotiana knightiana | reverse complement strand
AACAAAAAAAAAAAATTTGCAATAACAAACTTTATCTAAAAGTAAAAATCTGATTTTTTTTTAACAATCCTAATCTTATAACAATTCTAATTATCCCACTCCAACTCTAACTCGTCCATTCATCACATATATCTTATATATATATATATGTTGGGTATGTACAAAAAGAGGAGAGAAAGAAAACAAAAAAAGAAAAAAAAAAGGAGTAAGAAAAAGAAAGAAGAAAAAAGGAGTAAGAAAAGAAAAAGAGAGGCAGACGGCAAAGAAAGAAAAAAAAAAGAAGAAAAGGGAAAAGAACGGCAGAAAGGAGAAAAGGAAAACAGAAAAGAAAAAAAAAATTTGAAAGCAAAAGAAAAGAAAAGAAAAGAACGAGTTCGTGGATTTCATTCGTGGTTTCGAGTTCGTGGTTTTAGAAGTTTTATAATTAGTAGATTAAGTCGCTTACTGAGTGAGATTTTCGCAAAAAGGTAACACTCAATCTCCTTGGTTAATTTAAAGTCATGTATAACCGATTGTATGATGTTTGTTTATTTAAATTCAATTATTCTTTCGCTTTCTTTTGTATTTTTAAATAGCGTCGATTTCTTCTTGTTATTTATATATGTATATATATGTTTGGGAATTTAAAGAATCATACAAATCTAAATTTTGTTCCTAACTTTTAATATTTAGTTCTAATCCATTCTTTTGCCATAATCCACGTGAAATTTTAGACTATAGATAGTTCATAAAATTGTTTAAAGGTTTTGTCAACAAAAATACTTTTTTTTTTTTTTGTGATTGTTTGCCATATTTCTTGATTTTAAGTGTTGTCCATGTTTAAATATTTATATCATTCTATTTTCTTGCTCAAATACATTTAAGACTATTAATTTTTAGTTTAATTAAATAAGAATGTGCGGGATGATTCAAAAGTCAGTTGAATACTATGATTCCAATTTTTATTTTTTTTAGGTTTCACGTGCATATTTACTAATTTGAGTGTTATACAAGAATGATTATTTTCCTTTGTACTGTTTGTCCAAGAATTTCATTTAAATAGTTTTTATTAAACCTTCTTTTATTTTAGTCATAATTTCATTAAATAATGTCATTTTAATCTTTTCAATATTTTGATAACAACAAAACAAGAAGAGTGGTAAATTTTTTAGGTAGCAAGATGAATAACGAACTAATTTAGGACTCGTTGCAATAAGTAAAATACTAATAAAATATACAAATATATGTATCGAATATGAAAGAGACAAAATAAATGGAATACTTTAAATACGTTAGAAAATTTTAGACGTACTTGAAATATTAGCCCATGTGTTCATACCCGAACCTTGGGTTGATATGCTTAAATAATAAAAGGATCATGTGCGCATTCCGCGTCTCGATGCCTTTAGATTTAAAAGTAATTATGTTATAACCATGTGTATATTCCGTACCTTTGTTTAATATTTAATTTTAAAGAAGTACCTTATGTGCGTTCCGCATCTTGGTAAACACAACTAAAAAAAATATAATAATTAATTAAGCGGTAACAAATAAGCCATGATCAATAAAATACAAGAATAGCTAAAAATTGATTTAAGCCTTACATGAGTCAATAAAGCGACCGTGCTAGAACCGCGGGACTCGAGGGGTGCCTTACACCTTCCCCTCGGTCAACAGAATTCCTTACTCAGTCTTCTGTTTTCGTAGACCATAAATTAAGAGTCAAACCATCCTTTGTTAAGGGATTCAAGATAAAAGGTGGCTTGGAACACCAAAACTCAATTCCAAGTGGCGAATCTAAATAATAAATAATCCCTTTTCAAAACGTCACTTCGATTGGAAAAACTCTTCTAACTCAACCTCGTAATAGGGTTGTGGGGACATAAAAGAGGTGTGACAGGGAGCCTTTCCGCACGTGCGCAAGCGCAAATGCGACCCAAGCACCGCAGGTGCAGGGTCGGGCAGCTCCAGCCTTTTCTTCTTATTTTTCACAAGGGTAGAAGAACTAGGACGATTTTCTCAAGGATTTTTCTTCCAAAATCATAGGTAAGTGTTTATTAACTATTTTCTTTCAATTACCCAATATTTTTCATTACTTTTCAATCCAAAATCAAGAATTTTCATGGTAGAAATTGAGGGTTTGGGTAGAATCAGAAAATTTGTAAAAATGGGATTTTAACCTCGAATTGAGGTCGGATTTCGAAACTAATTGCATATTCGGGCTCGGGGTGAATAGTTAAACGGAATTTGGTCCGAACCCCGAGTTTGGACCAAGCTGGAACGGGGTCGGGTTTTAACTGTTTTTTAGAAAACTTAGGCAAATAATGATTTTTCTGTAAAGTTAGTTCCTTAGCATAAATTAATGATATTAAACTAATTATGATTATATTTGAGCGGGTTAGAGGAAAATTCGAAAGGAAAAGCGATAATTGAGCAGTGAGTGGCCTGCGAGATTGAGGTAAGTGCTTGGTTTAACCTTGACTTGAGGGAATAGGAATCCCCACTTAAATGTTATGTGAATTCGCATGTGTGTGGTGTATAGGTGAGGTGACGAGTATCTATGCACCACCAAATTATCTGTTAAACATCATCCCTTTCCCCGTTTCCAATTATTTGCTTACGGGCTTAATTGTTTCATGATCATTGAGGTTGATATGTCTATTTGGATTTGTAAATTTGTTGTTAAGTATTGCTTCAAGTATTTTGGAAGTGTTGATTGTTCTTTTGGTTTTGTTGTGTTAGATAAGGATTGAGCTGGTTGCCAGCGTTACGATATGTATATAAATTCCAGTTGGCTTCGTTATGAAATGATAATTGATGAAGTTTATGAGTTTTACAGCTTCTGTTTGTAATTGTTGATATAAAAATATTGTGAAAGGCTTGGCCTGAATTGTGAAAGTTTTTATGAATAAAGTGATGATATGTTTGGTGGGAGCGGGTTGCACGCCGCAACAAGGAGTGATAAGGGTGGACAGGTGGGATCGGGTTGCACGCCGCAACAGGAGAAATAAGGGTGATATATACAGGTAGGAGCAATAAGAGTGGACAGGTGAGAGCGGGTTGTGCGCCGCAACAAGGAGCGATAAGGGTGAATATTTATGTTTTACTGATTTTTGAAAATAAGGATTTGGAAAATGCCGATTTTTGTTAAAAAGAGTTTTCATACCCTGATTTTATTGTGATTTAAATTGAAACTTGGAAAAAATTGAGAAGTTGATTATAATTGATATTTACTATTGTAAGTTACTGGTTATCGAGTTTATTATTATTGTTTCTTTCTTGCTTTATTATATATATTGTTTACAGGTTATGTAGTTAATCCCCCACCATAGCCTCGTCACTACTTCGTCGAGGTTAGGCTCGGCACTTACTCAGTACATGGGGTAGGTTGTACTGATACTACACTCTGCACTCCTTTGTGCAGATCCAGGTACCGGCCAGAGTTAAGAGATCTTAGTAGCTGAGCAGTTTCGTTCGGAGACACAAGGTAGATCTGCTGGCATCCGCAGATTCCTGGAGTCTTCTGTTTACCTTATTGATGTTGTTTTATTTCTTTCAGAACATAGATATATTCTTTCAACACATTATTTGTAGTATTCTTAGTGGTTCGTGAATTGTGACACCAGACCTTGGGTAGTCTTATAGTATATATTTAGTTCGTGGTTCGGCTCATTTATTCGTTTATTATTTTATCCGTGAAGTTATGCATTTGAATTAATAAAGTTAGTTTATTTCTGAATTGTCCTATTGCAGTTAAATAGACTTTAATAGAAATTAATTAAATAAGTTCTCACATTGGCTTGCCTACAAAGTGTGGTGTTAGGCGCCATCACGATATCTAAGGTTGGGAATTTGGGTTGTGACAAGTTGGTATCAGAGCACTAGGTTGCATAGGTCTCACAATTCACGAACAAGATTGATAGGGTCTGAGGGGTCGGTACGGAGACGTCTGTACTTATCTCTAAGAGGCTATGAAGTTAGGAACAAACTCAGTTTTTATTTCTACTCTGTCGTGCGATTCTTGGTATCTCAAATACTAATTGAACTCTTCTACTCTCTCGCAGATGGCAAGAACACGTGCTTATTTTTCCGCTAACCAAAAATCCAGTATTCCAGCAGCAGCGGCTCCTATTAAGGGCGGAGGCCGAGGCCACGTCGGAGGCCGAGGCAGGGACAGGACTCAGCCTGTTGCTCATACTGCAGCCCCAGCTGCGGAGCCCCAGATTGAGATTGATGGGGGGGATCCAGCTCAGACCGTTCCAGCTGGACCAGCTCAGGTTCCAGAGGGGTTTATTGCTAACCCGGTACTTCAGGATGCTTTGGTCAGATTAGTGGGCCTTATGGAGAGTGTAGCCCAGACTGGCGCACTCCCTGTTGCAGCAACCGCATCTCAGGCTGGAGGAGGGGTCCAGACTCTTGTAACCCACACTCCTAATCAGACTACTCCTCAGGTTCAGACCCCAGCAGCCAATCCAGTTGAGGTAATTCAGCCAGTTGCTCCAGCGCCGTCCGTTGATGGGGCAGTTATGTCCACCGATGCTTTGTGGAGATTGGACAGGTTCATCAAGCTTTTCCATGTTCACTTTAGTGGTGCTACTTCAGAGGATCCTCAGGAATATCTAGACAGCTATCATGAGGTTCTTCGTAATATGGGTATTTTGGAGACCAATGGGGTCGACTTCGCTGCGTTTCAGATGACTGGTTCCACCAAGAAATGGTGGGGGGATTATTTTTTATTAGACCAGTTGGGTCGCCTGCTCTGACTTAGGATCAGTTTTCTCACCTCTTTTTGGAGAAATTTTTGCCTATCACTACCAGAGAAGAGAAGCGTCATCAATTTGAGCGTCTTCAGCAGGGTGGCATGACAGTTACCCAGTATGAGAACCGTTTTATGGATTTGGCTCGGCATGTTATTCTTTTGTTTCCTACTGAGAGAGAGAGGATTAGGAGATTTATTGAGGGCCTTGCCCAGCCCATCAGGTTGCAGATGGCTAAGGAGACAGGGACTGAGATTTCATTTCAGGATGCGGCCAATGTGGCCAGGAGAGTTGAGATGGTTCTCGGGATGGGAGGTTAGGGTCAGACAAGAGACCTCGCCATTCCGGTAGATTCAGCGGTGCCTCATCTGGAGGCAGAGATACTTAGGGTAGAGGCCATTCTTCTAGGCCATTTAATTCAGCACTTCAGACGTCCCATGGTGCCTCAGGTGGTCGTGGCTCTTACTTGCCTTATTCCGATCAGTCAGCCCCTATTAGAGCATCTCCTATTTAGAGCTATTATCGTGTTCAACCGGTTCGTTAGGGTCAGCCTCAGTATCAGTATGGTTGTTATGAGTGTGGTGAGTATGGACACATTCTGAGATCTTGTCCGAAATTTTTGGGTAATCAGCCTCAGTATCAGAATTCTCGTGCTATAGTTCTGGCACCAGCTGCAGCACCACCTGCCCAGCCAGCCAGGGGTAGGGTTCAAGTAGTCAGAGGTAGAGGTCAAAATTTTAGAGGTGGAGGTCAGCATGCTAGAGGTGGAGGTCAGCATGCTAGAGGTGGAGGTCAACCCGCTAGAGGTGGTGGCCAGCCCGTTAGAGGTAAAGGACCACCTGTCAGAGGTCCTCCCGGTGATGCAGTTTAGGGTGGTGGGGCCCATCCCGGATTATATGCATTTCCAGCCAGACCCGAGGCGGAGTCCTCCGATGCAGTTATAACAGGTACCATTTCAGTTTGTAATAAAAATGCTTCAGTTTTGTTTGATCCGGGGTCTACTTATTCTTATGTGTCATCCTATTTTGTCTCGTATTTGGTTGTGCCCCGCGATTCTTTGAGTTTCCCTGTTTATGTGTCTACACCGGTGGGGGATGCTATTGTTGTAGATTGTGTATATTGTTCGTGCGTAGTAATTATTGAGGGAGTGTAGACATGTTGCTTCTTGACATGGTTGATTTTGATTTCATATTGGGCATGGATTGGTTTCCACTTATTATGCGATCTTGGACTGTCACGCCAAGACAGTTACTTTAGCTTTGCCGGGATTTCCTCGGTTAGAATGGAAAGGGACTCCTGGTCATTCCCCTAGTAGAGTGATTTCTTATGCCAAGGCTCGTCGCATGGTTGAGAAAGGATGTTTGTCTTATTTGGCTCATATCCATGATTCTGATGCCGAGATTTCTTCAATAGAGTCAGTGCCTATTGTTTGGGAGTTTCCTGAAGCGTTTCCTGCAGACCTGCCGAGGATGCACTCGACAGGGATATCGATTTTTATATTGATGTTGCTCCAGGCACTCAGCCCAACTCTATTCCTCCATACCAGATCACCACCACCAGAATTGAAAGAATTGAAAGAACAGTTGCAAGACCTGCTTGATAAGGGTTTCGTCGGGCCTCGCATAGGGTGCACCGGTTTTGTTTGTAAAGAAGAAGGATGGATCGATGAGGATGTGTATAGATTACCGGCAGTTGAATAAATTTACTATCAAGAATAAGTATCCATTGCGGAGAATTGATGATTTATTTTATCAGCTTCAGGGTGCCAGTATGTTTTCGAAAATTGATCTGAGATCAGGCTACCATCAGTTGAAGATTACGGCGTCTGATGTTCCTAAAACTGCCTTTCGGACAAGGTATGGGCACTACGAATTTTTGGTGATGTCTTTTGGCTTGACTAATGCCCTAGCAGCCTTTATGGATTTGATGAATCGAGTTTTCAAGCCTTATCTGGATTCCTTCGTAATTGTGTTCATTGATGATATTCTTATATACTCCCGTAGTCGGGAGGAGCATGAACAACACCTCCGTATAGCACTCCAGACCTTGAGGGATAATCAGTTGTATGGAAAAATTTTGAAGTGTGAATTCTGGTTAGATTCAGTAGCTTTCTTGGGTCACATCATATCAGCAGCGGGTATTCAGGTAGATTCTAAGAAGATAGAGGCAGTCAAGAACTGGCCTAGACCTACTTCAGCCACGGAAATCAGGAGCTTCTTGGGTTTGGCGGGATACTACCGTCATTTTGTGGAGGGGTTCTCATATATAGTAGCCCCGATGACGAGATTGACTCAGAAGGGTGCCCCATTTAAATGGTCAGATGAGTGTGAGGCGAGCTTTCAGAATCTCAAGACAGCCTTGACTTCAGCACTGGTATTGGTGTTACCATCAGGTCCAGGACCTTTCCCGGTATATTGTGATGCTTCTCGTGTTGGGTTTGGAGCAGTGTTGATGCAGGATGGTAGGGTGATAGCATATGCGTCTCGGCAGTTAAAGATCCATGAGAAGAATTATCCTGTCCATGACTTAGAGTTGGCAACCATTGTTCATGCATTGAAAATATGGAGGCACTATCTTTATGGCTTGTCATGTGAGGTTTACACGGATCATCGTAGCCTCCAGTACTTGTTCAAGAAAAAGGATCTTAATTTGAGACAGAGGAGATGGTTAGAGTTACTGAAAGATTATGACGTCACTATATTGTATCATTCGGGAAAGGTCAATGTGGTGGCCGATGCATTGAGTAGGAAAGCAGTAAGTATGGGAAGCCTTGCATGTATTCCAGTTGGTGAGAGACCGTTAGCTTCAGATATTCAGACGTTGGCTAATCAGTTCGTGAGGTTGGATATTTCGCCCAACCATGTTCTAGCTTGTACAGTTGCTCGGTCTTCCTTATTCGAGCGTATCAAAGACCGGCAGGATGATGACCCGCACTTGATGGTCTTAGGGACACAGTTCGAGAAAGTGGTGCCAAAAAGGTTACAATTGGAGATGATGGTGTTTTGAGGATGCAGGGTCGTATATGTGTGCCTAATGTTGATGGCCTTTGTGAGTTGATTCTTGAAGAAGCTCACAGTTCTAAGTATTCTATTCACCTGGGTACTGCCAAGATGTACCAGGACCTGCGACAGCACTATTGGTGGAGAAGTATGAAAAAGGATATTGTTGCTTATGTGGCTTGTTGTTTGAATTGCCAACAGGTGAAATATGAGCATCAGAGACCCGGTGGTTTACTTCATTAGATAGAGATTCCTGAGTGGAAGTGGGAGCGTATCACTATGGACTTCGTTGTTAGACTCCCACGGACTCAGAGGAAGTTCGACGCCGTTTGGGTTATTGTGGATAGGTTGACTAAATCAGCACATTTCATTCCAGTGGCAAGTACTACACTTCGGAGCGGTTGGCAGAGATATATGTTCGAGAGATTTTTCGCCTTCACGGCGTGCCCGTAACTAGTATTTCTGATCAAGGTACGCAGTTTACCTCACACTTTTGGAGGGCAGTTCACCGAGAGTTGGGTACCCAAATTGAGCTGAGCACACATTTCATCCTCAGACGGATGGGCAGTCCGAGCGTACTAGTCAGATTCTAGAAGATATGCTTCGCGCTTGCGTTATTGACTTTTGAGGTTCTTGGGATCAATTCTTGACGTTAGCGGAGTTTTCCTACAATAATAGTAATCAGTCGAGCATTTAGATGGCTCCCTATGAGGCATTATATGGTAGGCGGTGTAGATCGCCAGCTGGATGGTTTGAGCCGGAAGAGGCTCGGTTATTGGGTACAGACTTAGTTCAAGAGGCCTTAGATAAGGTCAAGATTATATAGGATTGACTTCGTGCAGCTCAGTCTAGGCAAAAGAGTTACGCCGATCGTAAGGTTCGGGATGTGGCATTCATGGTTGGAGAGAGAGTATTACTTCGGGTATCGCCCATGAAGGGTGTCATGAGATTTGGGAAGAAGGGCAAGTTGAGCCCTAGGTATATTGGGCCATTTGAGATTCTAAATAGAGTGGGGGAGGTAGCTTATAGACTTGAGTTTCCTTCAGGGTTATCCCTCCGGTATTTCATGTATCTATGCTCCGAAAATATCATGGTGACCCGTCCCACGTGTTAGATTTCAGCTCTGTCCAATTGGACAAAGATTTGACTTATGAGGAGGAGCCGGTAGCCATTCTAGACCAGCAGGTTCGTCAGTTGAGATCAAAGAGTTATCTTTCAATTCGAGTGTAGTGGAAAGGTTAGCCCGTTGAGGCAGCTACTTGGGAGTCCGAGTCGGGCATGCAGAGTAGATATCCCCACTTGTTTGCCAGTTCAGGTAATTTTCTATGTCCGTTCGAGGACGAACGTTTGTTTTAGAGGTGGATATTGTGATGACCCAAAGGGTTATTTTATAAATTAAGACTCCATTCCAGGCTCATTAGCCTTAAAACGATTAATTTTAATTACCTCGATTTGTGTGTGCAGTCCGGGCGTGAAACCGGAAAGCTTTTATGTGAAACAAATGAGAAATAGAAATTTTTGGAATTTAAAATTTGGTTTTAGTTGACTTTATTCAACGTCTTTAGTAAACGGACCCGGATCTGTGTTCCGACGATCCCGGGAGGTCCGCAGTAAAATATGGGACATGGGGGTATGCCCGGAACTGAATTCCGAGGTCCCTAGCCTTAGAAATAAATTTTTGAAAGAAATTATTTTGCTAGATTTTTAATGGAATAAAGAAATGAATTAATGTTCGAAACCGTTGGTATTGAGCCCGTATTTTTGTTTCGGAGCTCGATACAGGTTTTTTATGATGTTTACATTCCATCTGTGAAATTTGGTAAGAATCGGAGTTGATTTGACATGATTCGGATGTCCGATTGAGAAATAGTGAAAGTTGAGTGTTCTTGAGAAAAATGATGAGTTTTGAGGTTAAATCCATAGTTTTAAATGTTATTTTCATGATTTGATTGCACGAGCAAGTCCGTATGATGTTTTTAAACTTGCGTGCATGTTTGGTTTAGAGCCTTGAGGGCTCGGGTGAATTTCGGGATGTTTTTAAACTTGTAAAATTTATTGGTGCACCAGTTCTGGTGTGCCCGCACCTGTGAGCCTTTGGCCCCATGTGTGAGCGGAAGCCGCAGGTGCGACCAAGCATGGGTTCTCCCTTGTGCGCATGTGCACGACCGAAGTAGCGGTAATGCAACCGCAGGTGCAACCCCAAGCTGCCCAGCTCTTTTCCGCAGAAACGGTAACTTTTCCGCACGTGCGCAAGCGCAGGTGCGAGGGTCGGGTAGTGAGTTCATATTAATTAGAACTCCAGCCTTTTCTTCTTATTTTTCAAAAGGGTAGAAGACCTAGGGAAATTTTCTCAAGGCTTTTTCTTCCAAAATCATAGGTAAGTGTTCATTAACTCTTTTCTTTAAATTACCCAATGTTTTTCATTACTTATCAATCCAAAATCAAGAATTTTCATGGTAGAAATTGAGGGTTTGGGTAGAATTAGGGAATTTTGTAAAAATGAGATTTTGAGGTCGGATTTCGTAACTAGTTGCATATTCGGGCGCGGGGGTGAATGGGTAAACAGAATTTGGTCGGAACCCCGAGTTTGGACCAAGCGGGCCTGGGGTCGTGTTTTAACTTTTTTTGAGAAAACTTAGGAAAATAATGATTTTTCTGTAAAGTTAGTTCCTTTAGCATAAATTAATGATATTAAACTAATTATGATTAGATTCGAGCGGGTTAGAGGAAAATTCGAAAGGAAAAGCGGTAATTGAGCAATGAGTGGCCTACGATATTGAGGTAAGTGCTTGGTTTAACCTTGACTTAAGGGAATAGGAATCCCCACTTAAATGCTATGTGAATTCGCATGTGTGTGGTGTATAGGTGAGGTGACGAGTATCTATGCACCACAAAATTGTCTGTTAAACATGATCCCTTTCCCGGTTTCCAATTATTTGCTTTCGGGCTTAATTGTTTCATGATCATTGAGGTTGATATGTCTATTTGGATTTGTATATTCGTTGTTAAGTATTGCTTCAAGTATTTTGGAAGTGTTGGTTGTTCTTTTGGTTTTGTTTTGTTAGATAAGGATTGAGCTGGTTGTCAGTGTTATGATATGTATATAAATTCTGGTTGGCTTCGTTATGAAATGATAATTGTTGAAGTTTATGAGTTTTACAGCTTTTCTTTGCAATTGTTGATATAAAAATGTTCTGAAAGGTTTGGCCTGAATTGTGAAAGTTTTTATAAATAAACTGATATGATACGTTTGGTGGGAGCGGGTTGCACGCCGCAACAAGGAAGGGTGGACAGGTGGATCGGCTTGCACGCTGCAACAGGAGAAATAAGTGTAATATATGTATAGGGAGGATCAATAAGGGTGGACAGGTGGGAGCGGGTTGCGCACCGCAACAAGAAGCGATAAGGGTGAATATTTATGTTTTACTGATTTTCAAAAATAAGGATTTGGAAAACTCCGATTTTTGTTAAAAAGGTTTTTATACTCTGATTTTTATTGTGATTTAAATTGAAACTTGGAAAATATTTAGAAGTTGATTATAATTGATATCTGAAGAAAGTTATTCGAGTTGTTTCTTTTATTTACTATTGCAAGTTACTGGTAATCGAGTTTATTATTATTGTTTCTTTCTTGCTTTATTAGATATATTGTTTACAGGTTATGTAGTTAATGCCCCGCCGTAGCCTCGCCATTACTTCGTCGAGGTTAGGCTCGGCACTTACTCAGTGCATGGGGTCGGTTGTACTGATACTACACTCTGCACTCTTTTGTGCATATCCAGGTACCGGCCAGAGTTAGGAGATCTTAGTAGCTGAGCAGTTTCGTTCAGAGACACGAGGTAGATTTGCTGGCGTCCGCAGATTCCTGGAGTCTTCTCTTTACCTTATAGACGCTGTTTTATTTCTTTCAGAACAGAGGTATATTCTTTCAGCCCATTATTTGTAGTATTCTTAGTGGTTCGTGAATTGTGACACCAGACCCTGGGTAGTCTTATAGTTATATATTTAGTTCGTGGTTTGGATCATTTATTTGTTTATTATTTTATCCGTGAATTTATACACTTGAATTAATAAAGTTAGTTTATTTCTGAATTATCCTATTGCAGTTAAATAGATTTTAATAGAAATTAATTAAATAAGTTCTAACATTGGCTTGCCTAGCAAGTGTAGTGTTAGGCTCCATCACGAACCCTAAGGTTGGGAATTTGGATCGTGACAAAATTTCTGCTGGCACCTCGATCATCTCCGTGAAGTTAAAGTCATTCATCAAGGTTGCATGGAAGGTCATCCTAGTTTCAAGCAATGTTATTAAGCACGGTTTGTCAGTGTCAATGATTACCATAAATTTTCAACGAAAATAATTGTTGTTTGCTCTACACACGTTCCAGAAAATAATGCTAGTGGCTCTATTCATCCTTAATGGTTCTTGGTGGTTCAAGATCATCACTGCCTCCAAAGTGGAATTGGGGTTTGTCCTGCTACAAGGAACTAAGATCACTGCATGAGATCCCATTGTTTGATCCCTTGGTGGCCTTATGTCCATGGAGAATTTGTACATTGAGGGAGCACAATTGAATATGAACTTCTTGCTCAATATCTCCTTGAAGAGTAGTACCTATACCTCGTTTAGGTTTGCAAATTCCATACTTGGTTCTGTGTTTAGGGGCTCTAACTCTTCCTCCTCCTCCATTGGGTTTCCTGCTTATCCTTGTTCGTTGGGAGGTAGATTGGCTTCCATCTAATTTGGGATATTGCGCTGCGAGTTGGGGTGAGTTTGGTTTGCATGGGTGTCCCATGGGATGAGAATGGAATTGATTTGGGATATCTCCTCTGGTATGAAGAAAGGAGGGTCCAGAGGAAGGGTTATTGGGATTTGAGGGTTCGCACGTGGAAGAAGGTTCCAGTGGTTTTGCATGGATTGGAGCAGATTGTGATTCATGGTTGGTGCCAGTGGTTGTAGCACATTGTTGATCCATGTTTGATTCATGAAGTTGTTCATGGCTAATCCCACTCCTTCCTATATGATTTGCGCAAGGTATGGTGTATTCTAGATTACTATTACAATGTCCTGGCCATTAATCTCATGTTGAATGAGATCGCAAATGCCATTAGCACTGCTTCCATCCAAGATAGGGGCTGGTAGTATGGGGGTAATGGTGGAGATGTGTAGTACATTGTTGGGTTTGACAAATGAGGAGGGAAGTGTAACGACCCGACCGCTCGTTTCAAGAGTTATAGCTCTGTTTCCCCCATTCCTTCTTCTTTTGTTTTCTTCAGCTATATTTTGATATGCCGGGTTAGCTAGTTCGGGTCCGGAGTGGTTTCGGAGTTAATTAAGGCACTTAGTCTCTTTATTAGAAGCTTAAGTTGGAAAGTCAAACAGATGTTGACTTGTGTGTAAACGATCTCGAATTTGAATTTTGATGGTTCCTTTAGCTTTGTTAGGTGATTTTGGACTTAGGAGCGTGTCCGGAATGTGATTTGGAAATCCATAGTGGAATTAGGCTTGAATTGGCGAAAGTAGAAAATTTGGCGATTTTAGTCGGCAGTGGAAAATTGGATATTGGGGTCGGAATGGATTTCCGTAAGTTGGAGTAGGTTTGTGGTGTCATTTGTGACGTGTGTGTAAAATTCGAGGTCATTCGGACGCAGTTTGGTTGGTTTTGGCGTAGTTTGCGGAATTTGGAAGTTTAGAAACTCTTAGGCTTGAATCTGAGGGTAAATTGGTGATTTGATGTTGTTTTGAGTGATTCGAAGGATTGACTAAGTTTGTATGTTGCTATATGACTTGTTGGTATGTATGGTTGAGGCCCCGGGGGGCTCGGGGTGATTCCGGATGTCTAACAGGAGGTTAGGAATTTGGAAATGCAGCTGAACTGCTGCTGCTGGTGTTTTTCCGCACCTGCGTAATGGGAGTCGTATGTGCGAGGCCACAGAAGCGCTTGCGAGGCCGCCGATGCGGGAATGGTTGAGTTGGTCTGGAACCGCAGGTGCGAGAAGGGGGTCGCATCTGCAAGCCCACAGATGTGATGCTTAGTCGCAGATGCGGAAGAGGGGAGTTTGGTCAAGTCCGCAGAAGCGGAGGTAAGGCGCAAGTGCGCAATCGCAGGTGCAAGATGATGGCCGCAGATGTGGAACCTGGGATATTAAGTGAGTTCTTCACCTGTGATGGAAGTTTTCGCAGGTGCAGCATCGCAGAGCGGAAAACGGGACCACAGATGCGGTTTCACTAGGAAGAATGTATAGATAGAGTACTTCGAGATTTTTCCTCATTTCCACCATTTTTAACACGGACTTTGGAGTTTGAGGTGATTATTGAAGGGGATTTAAGGATTTTCACTGAGGTAAGCTGCTTGAGCCTTATTACCCTTACCTATGGTGTTTTCCCGTTGATTTCTCACCTAATTAGTGGGGTTTTTGAAGTGAAATTGAGAGTTAGGGCTTGGGATTTTGGAGAGTGTACTTTAGGGATTCGAAAGACCAAATGATGTCGGATTTTGAGTAATTTAGTATGGTTAGACTCGTGAGTGAATGGAATTTTGGGTTTTGTGAATTTTGTCGGGTTTCGAGACGTGGGCCCGGGGGCCGGGTTCGGGCTAATTTCGGAATTTGGCCTATTATTTGATACTTTTCTTATGGATTTGGTCCCTTAGCCTAAATTAATTGTGTTGTATTACTTATGGCTAGATTTGGGACGTTCGGAGGCCGAACTAAGAGGCAAGGGCATTCCGGAGTAGGACTTTGCTTGTTTTGAGGTAAGTAACGCTTTCAAACTTGGTTATGAGATTTCGAGACCCCAAATTATATGCTATGTGATTGGTATTGAGGTGAGCACATGCCAAGTGACGGGCGTGCGGACGTGGCCGTGAGAGTAGTGACCTGCGTGACTCCATGGCACCGTTTACTGACCATATCCTGTTGATCTCCATGTTTTCATCATGTGATAAATTAGTTGAGCCGTAAATCATGCTAGATATCATGTTTAGGCTTTGTGCCGGTATTGTTTAGGCCCTTAGAGGTCGTTTCTTGCTATCATCTCACTAGTTTCATTTACTATTCCATACTCAGTCATGATCATGCATTGTTATATCATGTCTCAGTCTCAGTTATTTATTGATTCATCGTATCATTTTCGGGTTATTTTCATGACATTGTGAGCCCGTGGTGACACTGGAGAGGTGATGACTGAGTGAGGCCGAGTGCCTGGTTATAAGTACCAGTTATGGGGTCGGGCTGCACGCCGCAACAATTATATTGATGATTATGATAGAGCTTGGGCTATATGAGCCCCTCCGGAGTCTGTAACACACCCCTAGTGAGCGCGATTGATATGATTGAGGGATGGATATTCCCTGGACATGGATCTTGTCTGATGTACTTATTACTTGCAGATGGATCTTCTCCATAGGGCTGGATTGCCCTTAAGTCCTCGGTACTGGATGACCTATGGTCAGCGTTGTGTATATATATTTCGGGATAGATCTTCCCTAGGCCGTATGAGCCATATGCAGTACCGAGTTGTTGAGATATCGAGAGTGAGGGCATTTGAGGCTGATTCCATGGTGCATCATTTTCAGTATATGCATTGGCATGTAGTGATAGTAGAGTTATCTTCATTACACTGTTCGGCACTTCCTTACTTCCGGTTATGAATTTACTAAATTGTTTTAAGAGCATATTTACGTTTCCGTACATTTATTTCATGTTATTTGCACTGATTGAGTTCGTCAGTATCTTCAGTCCATAGTTTGGACTTGTTACTTACTGAGTTGGTGTACTCACATTACTCCCTGCACCTTGTGTGCAGATCCAGGCATTTCTGAGCACAGCAGCGGCTGCTGATTTTTCTACATTTGGAGTCAGGGAATATCGAGGTAGCTGCCCGACGTTCGTGGACCTTGATCTTCTCCTCCTTAGTTTATTGTACTTTTGAGTTTAATTTTATAGACAATTTGTGGACTACGTCCGATTATTAGACGATTATGTACTCAGTGACGCCCCGATTATTAGGACAGTCGTATCGTGTTTTTGGGTAAACATTGTGTTTAAATGGGCTTTTATTAATGTTAAACCTTTTTGCGCCCTCATGACAGGGTAGGTTTTGGGTCGTGACAAGTTGGTATCATAGACTAGGTTACATAGGTCTCACGAGTCATGAGCGGGTTTAGTAGAGTCTTGCGAATCAGTACAGAGACGTCTATACTTATCTTCGAGAAGATGCAGAACCTTTAGGAAAATCTCACATTCTTGAATTCTTGTCGTGCGACTCTGTTGATTCTGTTAACTAAACTTCTGTTATTTCATTCTCTCACAGATGGTGAGGGCTCACACTACTGGGAAGGAGGGCGAGCTAACAGTACCACTAGCCAGGGCCGCGAGAGGCCGTGGTAGAGGCCGTGGTAGGGGCAGACATGCAGCCTGCACAGCACCTGAGGCAGTAACTGCAGACCCCACAGTTTCTCCAGATCAGGACCATGTCCTAGTTATGGATTCCTCATCAGGGCTAGCTCAGGAACCATATGTGCCTATTGTGATTCCTAGCCTTCAGGAGGCCCTAGCTCAGATTCTGACAGTGTGTACTGGCCTTACTCAGGCGGTCTCTATTTCGACGGGCGCAACCACTTCTCAGGCCGGGGGAGGCACTCATACTCCCGCCGCTTGCACACCCGAGCAGGTTGTTCGGGGACTCCAGACACCGGAGGCACCACCAGCCCAACTGGTTGCAACTGCTCAGGATTATATGGTTCATGTTATACCTGAGGATGAGCAGTGTAGGCTGGAGAGGTTTGGGAGACTCCAGCCTCCATCTTTCAATGGTGCAGAGGGTGAGGATGCACAGGGTTTCTTGGATAAGTGGCAGAGGATACTCCGTACAGCAGGCATTCTGGAGACTAGTGGGGTCTCATTCACTACTTTCCAATTCTCTAGGGCTGCATTCAGTTGGTGAGATGCTTACGAGAGGCGTAGTCCGATCGGCGCAGCACCCCTTACTTGGCAGCAGTTCTCCGTTATCTTTTTGGGGAAGTTCGTGCCTCAGTCCCGTAGAAAGGAGTTGCGCAAATAGTTTGAGCAGCTTCGTCAGGGTGATATGTCTGTGATGCAGTATGAGATGTGATTCTCGTAGTTGGCCCATCATGTTATCTGGTTGGTTCCCACAGACAGGGAAAGGATCAGGAGGTTTATAGATGGCCTCACTTTTCAGCTACAACTGCTTATGACTAGAAAGAGAGTGTATGGTGCTACTTTTGATGAGGTTTTCGACATTTCTCGACAGATTGAGATGGTTCGAGGTCAGGAGAGGATTGAGAGGGAGTCCAAAAGGCCTCGTGGACAGGGTGGATTTAGTGGTGCTCCTTATGGGGGTCAGTTCCAGCACGGTAAAGGTCATCCTTTCAAGCATGCCCCGATGGCTCACCCGGCGCACCGGGGTGCATCATCCAGTCATGGGCCCCGTGGTTATCAGCAGGGCCAGACATCATTCGATGCACTACCAGCTCAGAATTCGTCTCACGCACCATCAACTCAAGGCTCATATGTGTCAGGACCTTCTAACAGTTATTCTAGTGCTCGGGGTTCCTTTCAGTCATCGCTGTCGTTTACAAGGCGAGGTTGCTTTGAGTGTGGATACTTGGGTCATATTAAGAGGTATTTCCCCCGCCTTTCAGGAGGTCCATCTCATCAGAGGGGTCAGCCTTCGACTTCAGCACTAGTTCCTCCACCACCTGCCCAGCCAGCTAGGGGTGGAGCTCAGTCAGCTAGGGGTTGCCCGAGAGAGGGAGGCCGATCAAGGGGCGGCCAGACCCGTTTCTATGCCCTCCCAGCCAGACCAGATGCCATTGCTTCAGATTCTGTGATTACAGGTATTGTTTCGGTTTGCCACCGAGATGCCTCGGTATTATTTGACCCTGGTTCCACTTATTCATATGTTTCCTCGTATTTCTCTCATTTTCTGGATATGCCCTGTGATTCTTTGGTCTTATCTGTTCATGTATCTACTCTTGTGAGCGATACTATTATTTTGGACCACGTATATCGGTCATTTGTGGTGACTATTGGGGGTCTGGAGACCCGAGTGGACCTTTTGTGGCTCAGTATGGTTGACTTCGATGTGATATTGGGTATGGATTGGTTGTCTTCATGTCATGTTGTCCTATACTATCACGCCAAGACCATGACATTGGCGATGCCGGGACTGCCAAGGGTTGAGTGGAGCGTTTCTATAGACTATGTACCTAGTAGGGTGATTTCATATTTGAAGGCTCAGCATATGGTTGAGAAGGGTTGTCTATCCTATTTGGCTTTTGTGAGGGATGTTAGTGCAGATAATCCTACCATTAATTCTGTTCTAGTGGTACGTGATGTTTCGGATATGTTTCCTGCAGACCTGTCGGGAATGCCGCCTGATAGGGATATTGATTTTGATATTGATTTGGTGCCGGGCACTCAGCCCATTTCTATTCCACGTATCGTATGGCACCGGCGGAGTTGAAGGATTTGAAATAAAAACTTCAAGAACTCCTTGATAAGGGGTTTATTCAGCCTAGTGTGTCACCTTGGGGTGCACCGGTTCTATTTGTGAAGAAGAAGGATGGTTCCATGAGGATGTGCATTGATTACAAGCAGTTGAACAAGGTCACAGTCAAGAACAAGTATCCCGTGCCTCGTATTGATGATCTATTTGACCAGCTTCAGGAAGCGAGGGTGTTCTCCAAGATTGATTTGGGGTCCGGTTATCACCAGCTGAAGATTCAGGATTCGGATATTCTTAAGATAGCTTCCAGGACCCGATGTGGCCATTATGAGTTCTTGGTAATGTCTTTTGGGATGACCAATGCCCCATTAGTATTCATGCATTTGATAAACAGTGTATTCCAGCCCTATTTGGACTCATTCAATTGTGTTCATTGATGACATCTTGGTATACTCCCATCGCCAGGAGGAGCATGCTCTGAGGATTGTATTGCATAGATTGAGGGGGAGAAGCTTTATGAAAAGTTCTCCAAGTGTGAGTTTTGGCTCGGTTTAGTAGCATTCTTGGGGCACGTGATGTCCAGTGAGGGTATTCAGGTGTATTTGAAGAAGATAGAGGCAGTGTAGAGTTGGCCTAGACCATCCTCAGCCACGGAGATTAGGAGCTTTCTTGGTTTGGCGGGTTATTACCGTCGCTTTGTGGAG